>CABHPR010143466.1:0-12883 GCA_902168415.1 Peromyscus melanophrys | reverse complement strand
ACACACACACACACACACACACACACACACACACACACACACACACATACACAAAGCAACATGACTTTGGAAGCCAAAACAAAAAGCAGGATGTGTGGGATGACCATGTAGGTGCTGAGAACTGAACCTGGATCCTCTGGAAGAGCAGTGCTCATAATCCCTGAACTTATCTTCTCCTTTTCAGCCCCAAATACTATTTAATGAATCCTTACGATAGACTTTGTGGTAAGATTGTGGTCACCTCTTGTGGCTAGAAATCCAGGCTCAGAGTAAAGCCAGTGCACAGAGTGAAGGCGGCCAAGGCCTAGAACCTGGAACTGGCCCTGCTGCTTTTTCTTAAGTAGACCCTGGGAGCTGCAGGGCAAACACGGGTGTGAAGCTGAACTGCCTGGAGAGAAATTACGCAGAGGGCACTGGCCCCAGCCCTGGAGTTTCACTGGTGTGTGTGACTGGAATTTGCATTCCAAGTGACAGTTGTGCAGCATTCCATCGGCAGCCCCAGAACCTGATAACACCCCCCAGCATTCCATCATTCCATCTGTAGCCCCAGAACCTGATAACACCCCGCAGCATTCCATCGGCAGCCCCAGAACCTGATAACACCCCCCACCCCAACCCATCCTCCCACCTCCCTCTCCCCCTCCCGGCTCAGTGTCCTGCTCCAGCCCTACCAGAGGGAGACCTAGGCAGAGCTGGGTCTGAGGCTGATGACTGGCCATCAGATGAGCAGGACCTGAGGCCTCCACCTCTACCCGGAGCCCTGAATGGGACGGACAAAGCAGAGTTTGTAAGTGGAAGGAACAGAAACCAACCAGGGTGGGTTTCAGCAGGAAATGAGATGATGGATGATCATGCAGAGCCAGCATCACTGGCAAAGCTGTAGAACCAGACTAGGAAAGCAAGCCAGGTAGAAGAAGCCTCACTGTGGAAAAGGGCCAAGCTCCCTGCAGAGCTGGCCTGGTGAAGACTCACCTGATGCCTGACGTAGCCCATAAGGACATAGTCTCCTGGCCGGGACCCACCCAGCAGATGCTGGAGGTCACTGCTGCCCTGGGATGGGTTCTCCTCTTGATTTCTTGCCTCACTAGTCCGTCCAACCAAAGTCTGAATTGGTAGTGGTCCTCCTGCCTCAAATGGTGCCTGTTCCCCATCCACTGCAAGGGATGCTGGGAAAGTGAAGCTGGCTCTGGGTTTCTATGGAGAGCAGAAAGCCTACCTTCCCTCAGCACACTTAGTACTGCGGATGCTGTCAGCTGGGAGTGCAGGTGGGGGCGAGTCACCCAATTCTTGTGTTCTTGAAGGAGTGAATTCAGCCACGAGACAGAGTGGCTGAGCAGGTACAGGCCCTTGCTGTCAGGCCTGGTGATCTGAGTCCAATCCCCAGGACCCACGTGGTGGGGATTGAGAACTGACTCCACAAGTTCCTCTCAGACCTCCACCATGAGTAGAAACTTCATGGCTTCATGATGTTGGCTTTGGCAGCGATTGCTTGGCTATGACACAAAGAGCAGCAGCCAAACCGGAAATAAACAGCTGGGATGAGGTCCAAATTCAAAACTCCTGTACACTAGTGGGCAGTGGTGGCGCATGCCTTTAATCCCAGCACTCGGGAGGCAGAGACAGACAGATCTCTGAGTTCAAGGCCAGCCTGGTCTACAGAGTGAGTTCCAGGACAGCCAGGGCTACAAAGAGAAACCATGTCTGGAAAAACCAAAACCAAAACCAAACTTCTGTGCAATGAAGCATATAGTCCTTGGATCATCTGAAATCAAAGGCAGTCTATAGAATATTGTTAATCCCTCTGGGCGAGAATGAAACCACTACCACAATTTTTGAGCCAACTTTGAAGCAAGCTTTATTAAATATTGGCCGGGACAACGGATATTGGCCATGTCCACACCTGGGACTCCCAGCGAATGGCAGTGAAATACATTAGTTAGAAGCTATAAAGGCAGTACCCACAAGGCTAGGTATTTCCTGCCTACCTTCCACCCACCTATGTGTGATCAAGCACATCCTGTGCAGCTGGGGCAACCAACCTTGTTTACAGAAGCCAACATGTAAGACAAGAAGTGTTACATGAACAACAGCCGCCAGCATCCCAGGAAGTTATCTGTCCTTGAGCAAGTGGAGCTTATGGGTTAGAGGCATTTTTGTTTTACAAATCTCTCTTTTTTTTGGGGGGGGGGGGCAGCTTTCAAGACAGGGTTTCTCTGTGTAGCTTTGGACCCTGTCCTGGAACTCACTTTGTAGACCAGGCTGGCCTCAAACTTTCGGCGATACACCTGCCTCTGTCTCCCAAGTGCTGGGATTAAAAGTGTTTGTCACCACGCCTGGCTTGTTTTATAGATCTTTTAAACATAGTAATTAAAACTTAAAACATGAGCCAGCCTCTGCCTCCTGAGTGAGTTCCAGGACAGGCTCCAAAGCTACACAGACAAACCTTGTCTCAAAAATTTAAAAAAAAAAAACAAAAAAACAACAACTTAAAACATAACTTTAGCCCCCACAATAGGAGGAAATGTTAGCCAATCTTTTGATAAGTAGTGTCCAAAGTCAAGTTTACAATATGCTGGGCATACACCTTTATTCCCAGAATGCAGAGGTAGGCCAATCAATCTCTGTGAGTTTGAGGTCAGCCTGGTTTAAATATCAAGTTTCAGGACAGCCAGGGCTACATAGAGAGACCCAGTCTCAAAAATTTGCTCACAAAGGAAAAATTTGTTTTCTCCAGTGGAGTCTGACTGGGTATACAAACCACACTATGGCAGGCCCCATGGCCGGCATAGACGGCCAGCCCGAAACGAGCTCAGTGGTGGTTTTGGAGATGTTTTGTTTGGGCATTTTTTACCCTGATGGTCTTTTGCTTCTATCTTATGGTTTCCAGATTTGTGTTTTTATGGGTGTGTGTGTGTGTATGTGTGTGTAGTGTGTGAGTGTGTGTGTATGTGTGTGTGTGTGAGTGTGTGTGTGTATGTGTGTGTGAGTGTGTGTGTGTGTGTGTCTGCATGTGTCTGCGTTTCTCTTGCTTTTTCTGTTGTTTTTCTTTTTCTTTTTTTTTTCTTCCCAAGACAGGGTTTCTCTGTGTAGTTTTGGTGCCTTTCCTGGAACTCACTCTGTAGACCAGGCTAGCCTCGAACTCACAGAGATCCGCCTGGCTCTGCCTCCTGAGTGCTGGGATTAAAGGCGTGCGCCACCACCGCCTAGTGTTCTGTTCTGTTTTTTCCTCTGTCTGTTTCTGTTTGCTTTGTTTTATACTACTGTTTTCTAAAAGGAGAGAGAAAGAAGGCATGGGTGGGGAGGAGGGGATGATCTGGAGGGAGGCGGGGAAGGGGAACCACGGTCAGAATATACTGTATGAAAAATTATTTTTTTAAGAGTTTTTTTTTTTGGAGCTGAGGATCGAACCCAGGGCCTTGCACTTGCTAGGCAAGCGCTCTACCACTGAGCTAAATCCCCAACCCGAAAAATTATTTTCAATATAGTTTTTTGTTGTTGCTTTGTTTTTTTCGAGACAGGGTTTCTCTGTGTAGCCCTGGATGCCCTAGAACTTGCTCTGTAGACCAGACTGGCCTCAAACTCACAGAGATCCACCTGCCTCTGCCTCTGGAGTGCTGGGATTAAAGACATGCAATACCATCGCCCAGCTTATTTTCAATTTAAAAAATTAAATAAAATTCTTTTAAAGAACCAGATTTGTGCCAGGTGGTGGTTGGCACACGCCTTTAATCCCAGCACTTGGGAGGCAGAGGCAAGCGGATCTCTGTGAGTTCTGGTCTACAGAGCGAGTTCCAGGAAAGGGGCAAAGCTACACAGAGAAACCCTGTCTCGAAAAAACAAACAAACAAACAAAAAAAGAACCAGATTTGCTAGTATCTAATTACTTCAGGCTATTTTTTAAAGAAGGATTAAAGGATGCAAAGATATAAAAATTAAAGCAGATGGGACTCCACTGTCAGGGAACTGTGGCTCTCTCCCCACCCCTACCCCCATTCTTCAGATTGCTCTGAAAGTCAGAGATCTACTCAACATTTGGAGTCTATCATATGGCCAGAAGAGCCTTAAACTGAGTTCAAGCCTGGGAGGGAAGAGGCCCGTGCATTATTATTATTATTACTTCATATTTTCAGACAGGGCATGCTATGTAACCCTGATTTCTCTGTTCACTGTGTACCCCAGGCTGACTTGGTTTTGTCAGGATCCTCCTGCCTCTGCCTCTGGAGTGCTGGGATTACAGGTGTGAATCGCCATGCCTGGGGAGACCTGTGTTCTAGAAAGATCACTGAGAAGCCAGGTGTCAGTGCTCACCTGTATTCTCAGCACTAGGAGGTGCAGTTGGAGTATTAGGAATTCAAGGTGGTTCTCAGCTACGTAGAGAATGGAAAGTCAGCCTGGGCTATGTGAGCTCTAACCTCAAAAAAGAAAAAGGAAGAGAAAAAGAAAGTTCGCTCAGAACAAATTGTGAGAAGCAGACTAATTTGGAGTTCTTTGTAGAAAAGAAGTTTTCCTCAGAAACTTCTGTGACCCAAAAAGATCTGGGAAGGAGCTGGAGAGATGGCTCAGTGGTTAAGAAAGAGCACTGGCTGCTCTTCCAGAGGACCTGGGTTCAATTACCAGCAACCACATGGTGGCTCACAACTGTCTGCAACTCTAGCTTAAGGGGACCCGATGACCTCATTCTGGCTTCCCTGGGCATCAGGCACACAAACAGTTCGTAGACATACGTGCAGGCAAAACACCCACACATAAAAATAAACATTTCACGAGCTGTGTGCCATCCTTGTGCGCGGGACATGGTAATCTCCCCTGTGCCGCTCAAATGTAATGTATCTGCAATCAAAGCAAGCACTCTTGTTGTTTTGACACAGATTCTCACTCTGCAGCCCAGAATGTTCTAGAACTTACTATACAACCCAGGCTGGCCTTAAATTCATGGCAATCCTTGCTTCTGCCCCTCGAGTGCCAGGATTACAGGCATGGGTCACCATGGCCTGCAGGACTTCTCATTATACCACATACTTTATGTGGGAGACGGGAAGGACACAGACACTGGGGTGGCAGGAACTCTAGCACCTTGCCCAGTGAAAGAGGTTAAATCTGGGCAGGGTGTCTGTCACACACTACCGTCCCAGAACTTGGGACTGTAGCAAGAGCATCTTGAGAGCTAGGCCAACCTGGGTGACACAGGGAGTCTCAGGACAGCCGGCGCTACATAGTGAGACCTTCTCTGACAATAAGAAAAAGCAAGCAAGCAAGCAAGCAAACAAACAAACAAATGAGTTCAACGGTCAACCGTTTAGGAAGAGTGGAAACACTGGATAGTGACCAGAGATGGATGACCCCATCTCCAATTTCCTGAGGGAGGGAAGGGGTATACATCTGGTTGATCAGTTGGTATTCCACATGGGAGCACCTGAGCAAGTCTGATGGGGAGGGTGTAGAAGCCGAGAGTGGAGAGGTCAATGGTGATTGATCCTGGACCCTTAGCTGGTGCCCACACAGGAGGCACAAAGAGGCATAGGGCCCCAGGGTTAGGACTTCGATGGCAGGCTGTGAGGAGAGCCGGCTGCCAGCTGATCTGAAGTCAGGAGGGAGGTCCTCACAGAGTCCAGCGGATAGGTGTGTGGACCCAGCCTTGAGGAGATGCCAAGAGGGTAGTGCAGCCTGTAGAGAAGCCACGTGGGTCCCCCATGTCCACCCCCTTCCATCCTGCTTCTCCCTTGAGCTTGTTCTCAGCACAGCGAAGCAGGATGATGTCATTCCCTCATTTCCAGTGTCCCCCTGCCTAAGAAGACATCTAGCACCGCTGTCCCTCCCAGACGTCGTCTATTGTGTTCTTCTGGCTTCTTCACTGCCAACCTCCGGGCTTTTGCACCGGCTGTTCTTTCTGTTAGCCAGGCATTATTGATTATTTGGCTCAGGGAATCTTTCCATTATTGCCGAGGAGAGATGTTCTGTGAACCAGAAGGATTTCAGCAGTATTCTCTCCAGTTCCCACTAGATGCCCGTAGTACATTCCCTCCTTGCCTGGTTGCCCGCAACCAAAACCATCTCCAGATGTTGGAAACTGTCCCCTAGGCTGGAGCACGGAATCACCACTGCCTGAACATCATGGCCCCATGATCTCGCTGCAGCTTCTGCCTGGCATGTCCTCTGGCCTGCCAAGTCTCCAGACAGACTTCAGCCTGTCAGTGAGGGTCCCGAGCAAGCTTATCAAGCCCTGCATCTGGTCCCATCTCGGACCCCCCCTCCCTTGGGCTTCTCTTCTGTAGCAGCCGTTGCCATCTGAAATACCGCAGGATTTGCTCATTTATTATCATGTGTCATTTCCTGTTAATTTTTAAAAATAACTTTTAAAATTTCTTTAGATTCATTTTATGCACATATGGCTGTGCACCACGTGTGTGCCTTGTGTTTATGGGGGTCAGAAGAGGGCACTGGATCCCCTGGAATTAGCATTGTGGGTAGCTGTGAGCCAACATGTCACATGCTGGGGGATGCTGGGGATTGAACCAGGGGTCCTCTGCAAGAACTACAAGTGCTGAGCCCATCTCTCCAGCCCCGTATTTTGTTTTACACGTATAGGTGTTTTGTCTGCATCTGTGCACCAAGTGCATGGAGTGTCAGCAGAGGACAGAAGAGGGCATCATAGTCTCTGGAACAGGAGTTACAAACAGTTCTGAGCTGCCATGTGCCAAATTGATGCCGGGTCCTCTGGAAGAGCAGCCAATGCTCTAACCACTGAGCACCTCTCCAGCCCTCATTCCCACTAAAACATAAGGCCTCCAAGACCCCAGAGTCTAGTAGCTTTACATACTGATGTAGTCCAGTGTCAAGAACTGTATCGGCATGTAGTAACATAAAAACCACTAATTCAGCTGGGCGGTGGTGGCACAGGTCTTTAATCCCAGTCCTCAGGAGGCAGAGGCAGGCACGTCTCTTAGTTCAAGGCCAGCCTGCTCTACAGAACAAGTTCCAGGACAGCCAGGGACACAGAGGAACCTTTTCTTAAAAAACAAATAAACAAACAAAAAACAAAATAATACTTCAGAACAACTTAATGAATTGGACTACCTAAAGGAGAACCTAGGTGAGTTTGGCACATGTTTTCATGTTTTCTTCCTTCCTTCCTTCCTTCCTTCCTTCCTTCCTTCCTTCCTTCCTTCCTTCCTTCCTTCCTTCCTTCCTTCCTTTTGTACCAGGCTTTTTCTTTTAGGTTACCACCCAGCTCCCAAATCACGGCACAGAAACTCATTAGGTCTGAGTCCTCGGCCTAGCTTAGGCTCATTTCTGGCTAGCTTTCAACTTAAATTAACCTGTTTCTCTTCATCTACCTTTAGCCTCAGAGCTTATTACCTTTCTTACTTCTGTACATCTTATTTTCGCTGTGTCTCTATGTCTGCCTGGCTTCTGGCCCTAGGTGTCTCTCGTTCTCTTCTCCTCCTCCTCCTCCTCCTCCTCTTCCTCCTCCTTCTCTTCCTCCTCCTCTCCTTTTTCTTTTTTCTCCAGGGTTTAGAGTTCTCCTTCTATTTATTCTCTCTGCCTGGCAGCCCTGCCTGTCCTTTCTCCTGCCTAGCTATTGACTGGTCAGCTCTTTATTAGACCCATCAGATGCTTCAGGCAAACAAGGTGAAAAATGCAACACATCTTTACATAGTTAAACACACATCCTTACATATTAAACAGATGTAGCACGTCTTTACATAAACACACATCCTTGCATGTTAAACAGATGCAGCATAAACAAAAGTAATACACCTTTACACAGTTAAAGTAATATTCTGCAGCATAAACAAATGTAACACATCTTTGCCCAGTTAAAATAATAAATACTCTACAATACTTCTTTCTGTTTTGTTTTGGTACTCACAGACATCTGCCTGTCTCTGCCTCCCCAGTTCTGGGATCAAAGGTGTGCACTACCACACACAACCAGCACATAATTTTCAGTAAGAGTCATCTAAAGAAGTCACATAGTGACTTGTATTTTGAAGTAACTTCAATACCCAGGTGTGGTGGTTCAGACTTGTAGTCCCAAGAATAGGAAAGTTGAGGCAAGAGGATTGTGAGTTTGAGTCCAGCCTGGGCTACATAATGAAAAGTAGTCTAAACAAGTGGTTTTTAATATTTGTGAATTAGCAAGGCCCTTGAGGACCAGCAAAGTCTCTATGTCCTCATCAGCTGGTAAAGTGACAGACATAATACAAATAGTTTATAGGATCGGGGCTGGGATTTCTCCTGCATGTCCATCTGATTATTCACGTTCTTCTCCATTCCAAGTCAGGATTACAGACATTTAAACACATGGGGGGAAAACAAACAGGATAACGCATTACAATTAGGTGACAGGCAGGAAGTCAATCATAAGAATGAGAGAAATTTCGAGAAGCTACAAATACTCTAGTTTTTTTTTTTTTTTTGGGTATTGGGTGTCAACTTTTTTTTTTTTTTGAGACAGAGTCTCACTATGTAGCCCTGGCTGTCCTGGAACTCACTCTGTAGACCAGGCTGGCCTCAAACTCACAGAGATCCACCTGCCTCTGCCTCCCGAGTGCTGGGATTGAAGGTGTGACACCATGACCAGCCATGAGGGGCTGGAGAGACGGCTCAGCAGGTAAGAGCACTGGCTGCTCTTCCAGAGGACCTGGGTTTGAGTCCCAGCACCCACTGTTAGCTCACAGCTGTCTGTAACTCCGGTTTCAGGGGATCTGACTCCCTTTTTCTGCCCCCATGGGCACTGGCATACACATGGTGCACATATATACATGCAGACAAAACACTCATATACATGAACTAAAAAGAGAAAGAAGAATGAGAGGAAGCAGTGGCCCACGTCTGTGATCCCAGAGCTCTGGCGGGGGACGGCCTTAAAGTCAAAGCTGACCCGCACTCCAGTGAATTCCAGGCCAGTCTGGGCTGCAGAGTAAGGCTGGGTCTCAAAAAGCAGAGGGGGAGGGGGGATATCAAAGAAAACACAATGAAAAGGCAAAGCGAAGGGAGGTATCATAAACCAGCAGCCTGTGCTTGAGAGGCTGTGATGTCATAATGGCCTCACGTGTGGGTCAGGGCTCCGCACATCTGCGTCGATCTTCCCTGTCGTGAGGTAAGAAGCTTGACTGGGTGTGTAACATGACCGCCCAGGTGCCCTTGATGAATCGCAAGCCCTTGCTCAAGAACACACCTCCTCACCTTGGTATTGGGATCACAGCAAAAGACGAAACCTCTAGTCCTCTCAAAGGGCGAGGTAAAGACACCTCCCTCCATTCCTGGGAGGTGAGTCAGGAGGCTTCTCAGAAACACCCTCTCTGCAAGGGGTTGCATTCCCTGGCTGTGTACATGGGTTAGTAATGAAGTTTGACCTTGTAACTCCGCCCTGGGCTCTGTCTTCAGAGACTAAGACTGTCTTCAGAGACTAAGACTTCCTGCATGGGAGGCCATGCAGGAAGTCCCGCTGCCCAGCCTCTTTTTTTCAGCAGTTTGAAGCCTGATGACATGGTGGCCAAGGTGGCCACAGGGCTTCCAGGAAGTCCCTGCAATTGGCCATACACAGACTTTGCTTCCTATGGATTTAAAGAAGTTGGGCTCAAAAACTCTGAAGAAAGCTAAAGGTTCATGGGTATTCAAGTCTGGGCAGAAAACCCCCAGCACCAAGCCTGCCCCGGGGTCCTACAAGGTAGAGTAACTGAGTCCCAACGGCCTGAGATTGAAGTGTTTCACAACACATAACACTCTGGGGGCTAAAGCTGCGAATGTCCCAAGCACACCAAGATGAGTTGCCTGATCTGTTTCCAACGGCACTGGAGAACTCACGCACACTGGAGGGTTCGTGTGTGTGTGTGTGTGTGTGTGTGTGTGTGTGTGTGTGTGTGTGTGTGTGTGTGTGTGTGTGATGTGAACTTCGAGGGACAGGACAGAGCAAGGGACTTGGTGAGGCGTTCCCGATGGTCATCTTCTGTTTCTCTGCTGCACGGGAGCGGTGTCCACCTGGTTTGTAAATTCTCACATTTCCAGAACTTCCAAGCAGCAGAGGCACGTAACACTTAGGCGGCTTGACAAGCTGGAGCGGTGGCTCAGCAGTGAAGAGCGAGAGTTGCTGTTGCTGAGGACCAGGCTTCGATTCCAGCACCAGCAAGGCCTGCGCAGACATCTGTAACACCAATACACGGGCGTATGACGCCCTCTTCTGGTCTCTACTGGCACTGCGTGTATGTGGTGCACATGTATACAAGCAGGCGAAACTCCCATACACACACAATAAAAATAAATGAATCTTGCCTAGTGGTGGTGGCACACGCCTTTAATCCCAGAACTCGGGAGGCAGAGCCAGGCGGATCTTTGTGAGTTCGAGGTCAGCCTGATCTACAGATCGAGATCCAGGAAAGGCACAAAGCTACACAGAGAAACCCTGTCTCGAAAAAACCAAATAAATAAATAAATACATAAATAAATACATAAATAAATAAATACATAAATAAAAATAAATGAATCTAAAAAAGAAAGTTTCTGGGACTTGCTCTCTTCTTGTGTCTGTCATGAAGTTCAAAGTGTGATACACCAAGCATCCGAATCGAGTTTTCCTCCTTGGACCCCAGGACTGTGAGGGATGATGGAATTGGAGAAGGAGAATCTCTTGTCTCATTCCTCACACCTAATGATTTATCTCTAAGGATGCTTTCTTTACTTTTTTGGTTTTTTTTGTTTTTGTTTTTCGAGACAGGGTTTCTCTGTGTAGCTTTGCGCCTTTCCTGGAACTCACTTTGTAGGCCAGGCTGGCCTCGAACTCACAGAGATCTGCCTGGCTCTGCCTCCCGAGTGCTGGGATTAAAGGCGTGCGCCCCCACTGCCTGGCCTCTCTCTTTACTTTTTGGTAATTACTGGATTTTGTAGTTTAATTCAATACCACAAGACTGATATCGACTGTCTCAGCACACTCACTGTCTTCACACAGCTGTTTCCAGAGAGGGTTAACTGAGGATAGAGGGTGTGTGTGGAATGTAGCCTGAGGTGAAGAAGAAGGGAAAAGAGGTCGCAGATCCGTTTCCAAGATGAACGCCAGAGGCCTTTGGTCGCAGCTGAAGGACAGTATTCCAGTTACAGAGCTCTCAGCGAGTGGGCCTTTTGAGAGTCATGATCTCCTCTGGAAAGGGTTTTCTTCTGTGAAAAATGAACTTTTGCCCAGTCACCCTCTTGAATTATCAGAAAAAAAATTCCAGCTCAACCAAGACAAGATGAACTTTCCCACCCTGAGGAACATCCAGGGTCTGGTTGCCCCCCTGAAGTTACAGATGGAGTTCAAGGCAGGGCAGCAGGTCCAGCGTCTTCCATTCCTTCCAAGCTCAAACCTGTCCCTGGATATTTTGAGGGGCAATGATGAGACCGTTGGTTTTGAGGATATTCTTTTTTTTTTTTTTTTTTTTGGTTTTTCGAGACAGGGTTTCTCTGTGTAGCTTTGCGCCTTTCCTGAAACTCACTCTGTAGCCCAGGCTGGCCTCGAACTCACAGAGACCCGCCTGGCTCTGCCTCCCAAGTGCTGGGATTAAAGGCGTGCGCCACCACCGCCCGGCCGAGGATATTCTTAATGATCCATCACAGTGAACTGATGGGCGAGCCACACTTGATGGTGGAGTACGAGCTGGGCTTGCTGTAGTGCAGGTGCCGTGCAGGAACCACGGAAGCGCACTGTGTGGCCGCCTCCTACAGTCTGATGTACACATTAAAGTACTGACAAGGTTGCTCAAAAAAAAAGAAGAAGGGAAAAGAGGCTGGACATGGTAGCACACTCATTTTAATCCCAGCACTCAGGAGGCAGAGGCAGGTGGATGTCTGTGAGTTTTGAGGACAGTTTGGTCTACATATCAAGTTCTAGGACAGTCAGAGCTACATAATAAACCCTGCCTCAAAAATAAATAAATAAGGGACTGGAGAGATGGCTCAGTGGTTAAGAGAGCTGACTGCTCTTCCAGAGGACCGGGGTTCAATCCCCAGCACCCACATGGCAGCACATGATGTCTGTAACTTGAGTTTGGGGGACCTGACACCTTCACACAATGCACATGAAATAAATTTAAATAAATAATTTAAAATAAACAAACAAACAAACCTGATCAAAATACAAAAAGCAGGGCGGTGGTGGCGCACGCCTTTAATCCCAGCACTCGGGAGGCAGAGGCAGGTGGATCTCTGTGAGTTCAAGGCCCGCCTAGGCTACAGAGTGAGTTCCAGGAAAGGCGTCAAAGCTACACAGAGAAACTCTGTCTGGAAAAACAAAACAAAACAAAACAAAACAAAAAAACCAAACCAAAGAAAAAGAAGAAAGAAAGAGAAGGAGAAGAAAAGGAGGAGCAGAAGGAAAGGAAAATAGGTGGGCACTGGCATTCTTTAGAAATCTGTTTCCTGCTGGGTGATGCCTTTAATCCCAGCACTTGGGAAACAGAGACAGGCAGATCTCTGTGAGTTCAAGGCCAGCCTGGTCTACAGAGCCAGTTCCAGAACAGTCAAGGCTACACAGAGAAACCCTGTCTCAACAAGAAAACAAAAAAACAAAAAGAGTTTTCTTCAGGGACCAGAGAGATAGCTCAGCTCTTAAGAGCACCGACTGTTCTTCCAGAGGACCGGGGTTCAATGGCCAGTACCCACATGGCAGCTCACAGCTGTTTTCAGTTACAGGGGATCTGACACCCTCACATAGACATATATTCGGGAAAACATCAATGCACATAAAATAAATTTTAAAAATTATCTTAAAAAAAGTTTTCTTCAAAGAGGCCATAAGTGACAGCTCTGTCTGGTCCTGGTGAGGCCACCTCTGAGCTCCAGTATAGCAGCCTCACTGTGAACTGGACTGAGCAGTTATTTGTATTTTCATGGGATTGTTTCACAGCTT
>CABHPR010143465.1:0-16665 GCA_902168415.1 Peromyscus melanophrys | reverse complement strand
CTTCCTTCCTTCCTTCCTTCCTTCCTTCCTTCCTTCCTTCCTTCCTTTCTTCCTTCTTTCCTTCCTTCCTTCCTTTTTTTTTTTTTTGTAATTTTCACATTTTATTATTTTTCCAAAAGTCCAAGTTCAGTGATTTTTATTTTCTCGGGAGTTAGGGAAGGGACACGGGTCTTACATGGAAGGCCCAGAGGAGTGAACAAAAATTAAAATGTCTCTAACAGCATGCTAACTTAGGATGACAGCATTAAGAGGTTTGCTTACTGTACATGACTAGTGACATCAGGACGCAGGGACAGTGTTAACAGGGTGACAGTGTGGGGACATTAGAAGCCTCCTGCACTGTTGTAGGGGTTGAGACCAACTGTCTCATCAGACAGCAGTTCAGCACAAAGCATACTCAGATCCCCTTCCAGAACATCGCCCTCCATCCTGCTCTCCTGTTTAGTGTGTATACATACCATGAGTGGAAAGGCCAGGTGGAGGGATGATGTCAGGGAAGGCAGGATTGAGACCCCACCTATGACAGTGCTATCTCGGAGTTACTGGGCAGGGCGGGTCTCCAGAGGCAGGTGACAGGAGACTCTGCTGTGTTCCAGAGCTTCTTTTCTAATGGCAGGACAGGGCCAGGTCCGATGAACCTGACAAATGGGATTCATTGTACAGGGAGTTGGTGGGGATCTATCTTAAAAGGCAGTGAGTCAGGGGAGAGAGCTGCTTTCTCTCTGCCCTTGGTGGTAAGGACTCTCTTTTTTTTTTTTTTGTAGTTGGTTATCTTAACTCTTTTTTTTAATTTATTTTATTTTATTTTACAATATAATTCAACTTTACATATCAGCCATAGATTCCCCCTGTTCTCCCTCCTCCCGTCCCGGTGGTAAGGACTCTCTTAAAGCCACAGTGCCCAAGTTGGGGTTCAGGAACTTATTCCCAGTCATCCTTCCTCTGCAGCAGCAGGCAGGTATTCTGGTGTCTGAAATGGCGATGAACAAAGAGAATTCAAGGTGTGTGTGTGTGCATGTGCGTGTGCATGTGCGTGTGCCTGTGCCTGTGTATGTCTATGTCTGTGTGTCTCTGTGTATCTGTGTGTGTGTGTGTGTGTGTGTGTGTGTGTGTGTGTGTGTTGGGTTTGGGGTGGTAGTGCAGGCTTTGGTGTCAAGGCTTTTGTCGCAGAGGATTTGTCAGGTGGATTCCACTAGAAACTTATGCCAGCAGATCAGAACCAATGTAAGAGTGATGGGCACAGAACTCAGGTCAAATGATAAAGTCACGGCACCTGGCGGCTTCTTTGTAGTTAGGAAAGTTGGGGTAATGGTGGGCCAGGATTGACTCTTTATAAGGTTCCATTCTGCAGTAAAGGCTGGATCCCACCTGGCTTTGCCTCCACACTCCTCTGACACTACAGATCAGTGCAACACCATGCAGGGAAGACCAGGGGCTTGCCAGTGGGGTTATGTCCCTTTCTCCACAGGCTGACATCCTGAGGAGTATCCTCATAGCCATCACCAGCTGTCACAGAACAGAAGCTGTTAGGATTGGGCTCCTCTGGAAGAAAGTTTTTGAGTGTGTACATTTGTGCATGCACTCAGTGAACACCAGTAATCATCGGAGGTGTATACACATGATACAGATAGATAAGTTTGCGCATCCTTGGAGACACGTGTGTGTACACATGCCACCAGGGTGGCCATGTATCTCAGTGTTGTGTATCTGAGTGGAAATACATGTAAGGAAAACAGAAGGGGGGCGGGGACTGGCCAGCCCTTTCTTTTGCCTCTGCATTTGGTGGGAGCAAGGGATGAGACTGGGGAGTGGGACAGTGTGGATACAGTTCCTTTCCCCTGAGCCCATTACTGGGTGTGATGAGGGCCTGCTGAACGGCTGGCTTTTCCTGGAAGTTTCTGCCAAGCAGCAATGTCTTAAAAAAACAAAAAACAAACAAACAAACAAACAAACAAAAAAACACAGTGGCTCAGTAAGCAAGAGCCTGCACTGTCAGGGAGATCCACCAGAGGGGTCTGATTCAATAAGAGAGCTGGAAACAATCCCCATGTGACCTTGGGCAGTGATCTGTAGAGCAGAGGACCCTTCCCTGTCTGGCAGCCCATCACCAAAAGCCAAAACCTGGGATCCCACATCTTCTCAGAGGGGCTCTGGGGCACACCAGGGCCTGCATCAATGTTGGATGAGCCCGTGCTGTGTCGGCATAGCCTCGATACCATCTTCCTTAGTCTCACTTTTAGTGTAACTTGAGAACAAGTGTACCAGCCCCATCCAGGGACTTGTGATCTTATTGCCCAGAGTCACCTACAAGGGAACAGGGGCTGGGGTGGGGAGTCTGGACAGGCCTCTGATAGTTATGTGTGTCCCTGGTTGGGATGCGAGTCCAGTGGGGCCCAGCCTCACCGGGCTAGTAGTGCCAGCCTGGCCTCTTCTTGGCCCCTGGCTCTTGGTGCTGGGTTACACTTCCTCCTCCCGCCTCAGGCCACCTCACCTTCCCCGGGTGTCATCTGTCTGTTGATTTGTCCCTGGGGCAGTTCAGCCCCATTCACCCCATCCCCACCCCTTGCTCTGGGGGTTTCCTGCTGGAGAAGAGGTTGGAGGAGCAGCTGCTAGACCAAGAGAGACCCCCCCTAGAGGAAGAAAGGGGAATAACAACAGCATCAGAGCCTTCACTGCAGGTGAGTGTCCCCCACCTGAGTGCTCTGGGCCAAGATGAGGAGCTCGGCTCCTGACTGACTCCGGGACTGTTCCTACTCTAACCTTGGCCATGCCCTAAGAGATCTCAGTGAGTGTGCTGGTAGTCTCTGGGCACCCTATGTTTGTTGGCAGTGTGTAGGAAGAGGCTATGTCCTCGAGATGTACTGAATCAAGGCATTATGGCCAGTGGACAAGTTCCTGCTTTTGTAAACAGTTTGTTGGGGCATTGCTGAACCTCCTTGTTTAAATGCTGTCTAGGCACTTTCACTCAGCAATCGTGGAGTTAATCTGGCTCACAAGTCTAAAATATTTATTCCTTGGCCCTTTAAGAAAAAGCTTGCAACCCTGTGAGCTTTTCCCCAAGGCTGCCCTGCTTTACCCCATGGTGGCCATTCTCTCCGGTCCTCTCACAGCTGCCTCCCCCATCCCTATGCAACCCTCGCCCCATCCGCACAGCGGATATACCCTCTGCTGAGTGTTCACCACTCCGGGAACATTATTACCTCAGGGACCAGTCAGCTCTGGTGATGACTTCTCTCTGGCAAGAAGTGAAAGTGAATAGGGAAGTGAGCACTCCAGAATCCGGCAGGGTAACAGGGCAGAGGCAGGACCCTTTCCCACTGTCAAATCAGATAATTTGACAATGCCCATTGTAGCTTCTCTGGACCCCCAAGTCGATGTTGGTACTTGTAAGGCTAGGCAGGCCAGCTGAACATGGGCTCTGGTCACTTCCTGTGGGCCAGACCAGGAGCTGGTGACAGCTGGGGTCTTGCTGAAGGAGTGGAGAAATGTTTAGAAGGCTGCAGGATGTCCTGAAAGGGAACCTAGAGCTCAGCCCCTCCCTACCTGCTGCTCTGCTGTTTCAATACCCTGGGCCCCATGCTGCACCCTGTCCTCAAAGCCCCAAGTCTTTGTGAACAAAACAAAACCCATTTTCTAGGCTTTCTGTTCACGTTTGAGTTCAGGGACTGGGACAGGTATGGAGGAAAACACCACTTATCCTGAAGCTGCATCCCTGCTGTGACACCACTAGGTGGCGCCCAAGGTGCCAGCTCCTTACTCTTTCTGATGCTTGCCACCATTCACAGAGATCCAGTTACAGCCTGAAAGGCTGTGGTCACACTCTGAATCCCACTGGCCTGACCAGCTCTGTCTCTCTTGAGGATTCTCACAAACACCTCCAGGCTTGTGTCTCAGAGTGTTTCCTTGAGTAAAGACCATCAGGGCTCACCTGTAGTTGTAATTTGCTGCCTGCTTATCTGTCTTCCCTTAGAAACTCCCAAACTCTAGACCTCTCAACCGGCCTAGACCAGGCAAGGTATAGACAATGGAGATAGTTGGTGTGTCCAGTGTATGAGCCACCATTCACTTCATCTTAGCTGTCTAGCATATGCTTCCTTAGTATCTAGCAGCCCTGTGAGAATCAGGGCAAAGAACACAAGACCCGGGAGCAGTCTTTCCCCCTCTGCCTTGGGTCTGAGTGGCGCCAGCATTCTAGAGGTCCAGATATGAAATGGAGAGCTCTGAGGCACTACAGGGTGGGCCAGAGGGGGCTGCTTATTTCCAGGTACAGTTTTCTAGCCCCTGTCTGGAGCCAGGAACAAACAGGGACCAGAGGCATAAGCTGGGATGGGTTCTAAGGCCTGTCATGAGTCCACTCCTCTCACCTGGCCACAGCTCAGGCCAGTACAAGAGGCTCCTCATCTAACTAGGTGTCCAGTGGTCCTAGGCGCCACCTTGGAAGACTGTACTTGTGTTGTGTGTGGGGTGGGGGAGGCACCACTTTTGACAGGGAGGGGTAATGTCAGCAGAGATCCTAGACCACGTGGTAGGGGAAAGGACATGGGGAGTGAGGCCAGAGGTGGGACTCTGCTTAGAGACTGGGGACAATGGTGAGTCCCTCAGGAGCAGCAGTTCCTAGGAAGAAAAGGTGGGTATTTCTGTCCACTGTGTCCCATCACATTGGCAGAGTCCAGGACAGCTTGTTCTCTTGAGTGTGGCCCCACGAAAGAGCCCTTAGTTGACATGCAGGTGCCATTTCTGTCTAGAACCGGGCTCCAGGAGAAGACTGGCATCACTCACCAGGGTAATTACTGGTTTGGGTTCGATTTCCATTCAAAACAGTCATCCCAGCCTGAGCTGGTGTCAGATCTGAAGGCTGATTATTAGGAACATTTATCAACAGCTTCTCAGCTCCGAGCAATTACAGCTAACCTGCTGTTCCAGGGAAGTCATGCAAGACTGCAGCCTCTTCCCTGCCCCCCCCCTTACTCCCTCCCTTGTCTCCCTTCCCTCCTCTTAGCAGCCAACCTGAGGGAGGGCAGGAAGTGGGAGCTACCTTATGAGTCACTGTCACCCATGTGTAGGGGGGCCATGTGCATGCCAGGCACCTGTGCTTCCCAGAAGCCCTCTTCTATCAGAGTCATGTGAGTCTGCAACCAATACACTCAGAACTGAGCTGAATCTGTGCACTTGGCAGATGGTAGCTCATGTACTGGCACTTTGTCACATGATATGTTTTCAACAGAGTCAGAGTCCTCAGAGGAGACTCAGACTGTCCCACTCCTTCAGGGCCCAGACAAAGATGAAGTAAGAGAGACATTTATCTCTCGTGTATAATTAAAGGGATCTCTAGAAAGTCCATTAATCAAAGCAGATATTGTAGCTCAAATGTCTGTAATCGCAGCACTCAGGGGCTGATGCAGGAGCATTGCCACAAGTTCATGGCCAACTTGGTATATACAGTGAGTTCCAGGTTAGGCCAGACGAGATAAAAGACCCCATCTCAAAAACAAACAAACAAACAAACCCTCACAAATAAAAATAAATAGTATTTTTATATAATCTCTGGAAAATAATCAAGAGCCAGTGAGATGGCTGCCAAGCTTGATAACCTGAGCTGAATGTCCAGGACCCACGTGGTGGAAGTAGAGACCTGACTTCCCCACGTGCACAAGTATGCCCACATATTAATTAATTGTTTTAAAGTATCGAAACAAAACAAGTTCCCAAATACCTCCAAGCAAGAAAAGCCCCAGATTTGGCCTTGCTTATCTAACTCCACTGTTTTCAGACAGTGGTTTAAAATTTTAATCTCTAGTCGTGGACATTATCGTTCTTTTTGTGTAAGCAGAATTCTTGTGTAGTGCGTTTTTAGCATGTCCTTAAATTCTGCATGTCTCTTTCAGCCCAGCTGTCCCTGGCCTTGCCATCCTCACTTCCCTCTGGGAACTCACCCCTGCTCTCTTCAGCACTCATGTGTACTCCGTGGGGTGGAGGGGCTCAACTTCTCTTCTGAGTGAGGGCCCAGGGTAGCAGGGATCCAGGGAAACTGCCTGCCCCACCCCCATAGCTGTCCTTGTGTGCCCATCCCCCATCTATCCATCAGGACCTGCTTCAGCCTTGAGACACCTCAAAGAAGGCCTGCAGGTTTCCATAGTAACTGGAGGCCAGACCATGCCGGTTGTTTGCCCCTCCTGTGAGCATGTCCAGGCAGGGCAGTACAGGCAAGCGCACAGCATCCCTGGCACGGGTACATAAAGGGTGACAGAAGTGTCCTGGGTGTGTGCAGAAGTGGAGAAAATTACACCTGCCTGAATTCCTCCCAGGGAGAGGCCAGCATGTGGCTGAAAGAAGATAGTGAGGATCTCATTGTGACAGGGAGGTGAAGCACTGAAAAAGACATGGATGCCTGCTAACCAGCCTTCTGCAGAGGGTAGGTCTTGTTTGTTGAAGGGCTCCCATTGTGCTCAAGAGTCTCTATCAGGGAAGAACCTCCGTCACTAGAGAATATCCTCTCCCTGCCATCCCCAGGCTGCACTCAGCTCATCTAAGGACTGAATGGCATTTCAGAAAGATCAATGTCAATGTGTCGCCAAGATGCCAATACTTGAAGCCTTGTTTTGGGCCTGGGTCATTTGGCCACTTCAGGTCAGGATGCCTGTCATTATGAGGGGGTGAACAACAGTCTCAGGGGACATGCAGAGAAACCTCTCTGTCTTGCCTGCTAATCAGTGATCTCCCCTTTGAGCGGCTCATCAGCCCTCTTGATGGTAGGAGGTCAACTTGTCCCTCACATGTAGGAACAGAGCATCATGTTCTGCCTGCCCACTCTGCTACATACAGAAGGGGTTTCTGAGCCTCAGCTTGCCTGTGAAATATTACTAGTGCCCACCTTTGAGGGTTATGCTCCCCACTCAAGAAGGAAAGGCAGAATACTGTGACAGCTCAGACTCGTGTTCTGTGAGGCCCAGGAGGGCAGATCCAGAACAAAAAGGTCTTTCTGGGCTTGAAGAAGATCCTGCTGAGTATACACCTTGATGCTGAAGTATGCAAGATGAGGTTTTGGAACCACTGTCTATCTCCTCAGGGTCAGGGAAACCACCTACTCTTGGGAGGTGTGATCTTGGGGGTATGCAGTTTACCTAGCCCCTGGGAGGTATGTACATGGAGGTATGCAGCTTATCCAGCCCCAAGTTTCCTTTTGACCATCCTTCCCTAATCCTCCCCAAGGTGTCATGGGCAGAAGCCTCAGTAGCAGCTGAACCCACGGAGCAGCCTCAAGGTGAGAAGAATGGGCTCCCCACTACCACCAACCCTGAAGCTGGCTCCAGTTGATAAGGTCACATTTTTGTGTGGTCCACTTCTGGCTTAATCCTGTGGTTAAGGGCAGGAAGAGGCCAGGGAGGACTTGAGAAAGTGCCAATCTGAGTATCAGTTCTGAGAGCCTATTGGTTCTAACTAGAAGTTTCTGTTCTGCTGAGACAGGACAGAAAACATCTGGGATTGGGGAACGGTTATGAAAGGTGAGATCTCCCTTCACGGTCCAAGCACATGCACCAGACTGTTCAGTGGTGGAGGAAGGTGGAGAGAGAAAAGCAGGAAGCTAGGAGGGTGGCAGGTTGGCTTGTATCTTTCACACTCCCCACCTAGAACGTGCCCATACTTATTGCAGTATCCAGAGGTTTGGCTCTGACCTTTCCTCCATTTGCACCACACTTTCCATCTGTAATATTTGGAGTGGGTGTGGAATCATCTCAGTAGACATCTATGATGCTTTTGTGTTCTGTAGTGGATGAGAGCTAGTAGAATAGGCTCACTGTTTGCACGCCTCCCCTGGCCATTTAGTTTCTCTAAAAGACTTCATCTGTTTGCTTTGAGACTAGAGACCTGGGTCTCCAGAGTCCCATTAGGGGTGGGGTCAGCAACGTATCTGGGAATCACTTTTCCACTCAAAATTTGAAGTTAGGTCCCAAAGATATGTTTTAGGCATTTTATTAGAAATTCTATTTTTATTAGAAGTTCTAATAAAATCTACATTTTATTAGAAAATGTATTGTTGCTAACCCTTGCTGAAATTCAGGATGTGATCTTTATAGGAGGATGGGTGGGGAAGAATAATGAGGAAGGAAGTAGGTTGGAGGTTAAGGAAGTAATTAGGGAAGGGAAAGGCAGGGGCAGTGTCTCTAGGAGGAGCCTGGAGCATTGACAGGAGCATCTGAGGAGCTGAGCACTGAAGAGTCTGTCCTGAGGCAGTGGGTGCTTCTGAGGGGTTCAGCAGGACAAAGAAGGGACATGATCAGATTTGGTATCAGACAACTTCCCCTGGTGCCACTGGAGGATGGCGTTGAGAGGAGCAAGTTGGTGGCAGATACTATCTTGATGCTGAGCAGCTAGAGAGGACACCCTAATCCAGACTTGGTTTTGGGGGAGGAGTAGAGTTCAGAGATGCTCGCTCAGTAGAGAACATCAGAAAGTTCCATGGTAGACAAAGGTGGATAGGGCAAAGCAGGAAGCTAAGACGGTACCACAGTGGCCTGACTAAGATCATTCACAGAGGTATAAGGTGTAGACTGAATAGTTAGGCACCTAGGAAATCGACAAGGGCACCCTACAGTGGGAAGTGCTGGGCAAGATGTGGGGTGCTAGGTCTGCAGAGCAGGTAGAGAAAGGGTTTGCAGACAGGGAGAGGCTGTGCAGCCATCAGACTGTGTACTCTCAGGTTAGGGGGTTAGTGGAAACGCAACTGTGAAGACATGTGGTCAGCTGGGTGTACTTCCAGTGGAGTAAGGAGACAGAGGCTGAAAACTCAAGTGAATCTGTCTCATTGGCTTCTGAAAGGCACATTGTGTGTACTCCCACCCCAGAACCTGTCCTCTGACACAGAGCTGGCCACATACAGGGCATCAGTGACGGTGCCATCTGTCTGTGGACCTTCCAAATGAGGTCTTTTACTTCAGTGCACTCTGTGCAGCCCAGTTTGCCATAGTAACCTACAGACACAGGGTTGCATGGTCTCTGTTGCCATGGAAATCAGCAGTTGGCTGTCCCTATGTGGCACGGCCACTAGACCTTGAGAATTTAGCCTGATCTTGAAGAGCTTAGAAGGGATACCAGATCCGAAGGGTTTCTGTGTGCCAGTTAACCAGTGCTGGTGGTTGTTAGTCTAACTGTTGCATGGTGGTGAGGGAAGACATCATTGTCAACAGACTCCGGATCTTTGTGTACAGTCTGATGCAAGACCATTCCCCAAACTCACCCCAGTCTCTGGCCATCATGGGACCAGGACTTCTTTTCTTTCTCTCTGGGTTTGCACTCCTTCACCCAGACAAGAATTTTGTTCCCAGGAGGCACTCCCCGGCCCATGGGATCTCGGCATTCAAAGCAGAACAGGAAGCCTGGGCCCCTGAAACGGGGCCACCGGAGAGATAGGTAAGCACTTGAATACTCTGCGTTTGGCCCATGGACCAACCCTTGCGTCAGCTCCACCTACCACTCACTGGCCTCACCATTTTCTGTTCTGAGTTCTCCTCTTCCCCCTTATCACATGGGGTCCCCAAACTCTCACCACAAAGTCTCCTGGGTTCTAAACATGTGGTCAAGGAGGTCTGCACCCCTGGGATCTGCCTAGCACCTCAGGGATCCTCCACCACTCAAATGAGGACCTCTCCCCATGCCTCAGCTCTTCTGGTCCCTCCGCGTTCTACCTTCTGCCTCCTCTGGTGGGCTCCTCTACCCAGCTTCTGCCTGTCCCGTCCCCCCCGCCCCCCCAGCCCAGCTTCATTACCACAGCCAGTCACTGCTGTCTTTGTTCTGGCCTGCCTACCTTCCATGCTAGACATACAGAGGGAACAACCCTGCAGAAGTTCCCCATCACTTAATCTACTTTCTGAGGCTACTGAGACCAGGACACTCAAGGAGGCCTTAAGTGACCACAGTGTGGCGAGGCAACAGGTGGGGATAATGTGATGAGCCTGCAAGGGTGTGGAGAGTTACCTCTTCTTTTCCTCCTCAGGAGAACATCCCGGAGGAAGTACTGGAAGGAAGGAAGGGAAATCGCTGGGTGAGCTGGCCGGGGAGGAGGGAGAGCTGGCCCTGGAGAAGGCCATCCACAAGAGAGATTTTTGGGGAGGTGGGACGATATGGGTGGCTCTCTAGTCATGCTGTGGTGTGTGTGAGAGGTGGGGTGTAGGGAAGGGTGTGGCCACTGGGTAAAGTCTATATTATTTTGACTATTGTGGGCTTGATTTGTTCCTGTCAGATCCCCTGTGGTCCTTTTGCCCCTTCACCATCCAAGTAGCACTGATGAAAGGCCCAGAGGCCCAGCTCTGCTTACCAGCCTTCCCTGGGGCTCTCAGCTAGACCTCCCCAGGGATGAGTTACCATCAGCGTGTAGCCAGTCTGTGGCCTAGGGGCAATGAAGCTAAAACTCTGGTCTTCATTATCTATGTATGCAATCTCTGGCCCCAGGCTGGCCTCTCTACACCTCTTTTGCAAACAGCAGATGAGTCTTACCCAGGACTCCTGATCAGCACATCATTTGTAGCTTACTGGTATTGGGATCCCCAAGATTCATTTCTTAGTCAGAGGGTGGTCAGAAATAACTACCTGCAAAAGAAGGAGCGGAGCCTTGTCTGTACAAAAGGCAGAAGGATGGGATCCCCTCTCCAGCCGAGGAGGGCCTGCGGGAGTGCCAAGAACCTGGGGACTCTGCCTGCCCTTCCAAGGAAAAGGGCTAAAGAAATTGGGGCATCTAGGGCTCTCTTCCCTACCCCCTATCCCATGGATGTTGGTCATAGACCATTGATGGGCTGTGTGGTGATGATACCCTAAAGAGACATTCTGTACATAATTGGGGGTCTCAGCTATGGCCCTGTGGCAGAGACCTCCCATGCTCTCCTCTTTTACATACAGTCTCAGAGCAGGTTAACTCTGTAGCCTGGGGAATCTCACCAAGAGAAAGGTATCCCTTGAGCCTAGTTTATGGGCTTTTTGGAAGGAGAGGAGGAGGAGGGTGTGGTAGAAAGCCCCAAAGGGCTGCCTCTGCTATCAAGACCAATGTAGCCTGCAGGACTTCATTCATTTGTATTTTGCAGCTCCTGTATTTTGAGTGATGTGAGCTAACGAGTCTTCTTCCTTTATCCAACACACCATAGAGCATCAGGTCTGCCAGTGTCTTTGAGATCCTACATCCAACCCCTTGTTTAACAGGCAAAACCGGGGCTTTGGGGCCAGATCACACTGCAAGTTCATGGGAGAGTCAGAACTGGAACCCAGGCTATCTCCTCAGGGCTCTTCCTATGCAATGAGGATGAGGGAGCAAACCGTACTGTGTGGGAGACATGGGGCTTCCTGGGAGTGACATTGGCCTTGTGACTGCGCTCTTGCCTTAGCTAAAGAGAGACCCTGAATAATGTGGACATCTACAGCTGATGGCTGGGCTTTCAAGGATTCTTGGACATAATATGTTTCTAGGCTGACTTGGTTATGGAATTTTCTACATCTCTATTTTATTCATGTCCCGTAGTACCACCCTGGCTCTTTCAATATCCCTTAAGGTTGGACCAAACTTCATAATTCAAAATGGTTTCCACATTTCACCAATGGTGACCAGTCCCTACATGGACATACCTGTCCATAGATGGACATGGAGGTAAGTAGCTAGGCAGTCTCAGGGACGGGAACTGAGCTATAGGATCACATATAGGTTAGGAACAGTCAGCAAGGGGTGTCCAACCTTAAGGCTTCTCTGGGCAACACTGGACAAGGAAGAATTTTCTTGGGCCACACATTAAACCCAGGGGTGTTTACCCCATGGACCACAAGATGCAAGAGCACAGCTGTGTGTATCTTGTGTGACAGCACTACCTAGGCCTCATGTGGCCTGTAGGCCACAGGTCAGACATCTCTAGAGCCAGCTAGGGATATAGGAAAGCAAAGCAATAGAAGTTTGGCTCTTGGCTTACCATGTTTCATTCTAGGTCTTACCATTGTACAAGAAGTTTCTGAGGCCGTGATCATAGTGCAGTCATATCATGCATGACCTTTGAGTTTTTTATCTTTAACACCTCAAATACCATGTCCATTTCATCTACTCACACTGGCATCTCATTATCGTTTGATGAAAAGTGCCTAAGATCTACACACAATAATAAAAACTAATAATAATAAGAGTAATAATTTTAAAAGAACAGAATGGACAAATAGAGTAATAATAATAAGAGGGTGGATGGAACCCAACAATATTAATAGCAACAGTAAATGTAAATGGTCTAAACACTCCCAATTAATTGCCAGACTTACTAGATTGGCTAAAAATAGGACAATTATATGCTGCCTAAAAAAAAATCATTTCAGATATATAGTCACTGAAGTTAAAAGTAAAGGCATGGAAAAAGATGCCACCTCTGAAATCTTTAAAAAAATATTTTGGGGCATAGAGAACTGGCTCAATAGTTAAGAACATTTATCACTGTTGCAGAGGATTTGGGTTCGGTTCCTGGCACATGGTGAGTTACAGTCATAAGTGACTCCAGTTCCAGAGGATCCAGTGGCCTCTTCTGTCCTCTGCAGGCATACATGTGGTACATATACAAACGTGGGCAACCACTCGTATGCATAGAATAAATACATCTTTAATTTGTATTTTATTCATCTATTACTTGAGAGTTTCATATGTGTATGCAATGTATTTTGATCATATCCACCCTCACTTCCAACTTCTCATATGTCCCCTTCCCAGCTCCATACCCTCTTCTTATTTAATATACCTCTGAAACCTTAATTTCTTTGCACCCCAGGAATGCTTTCTTCCTCACTGAAGCTGTGTCAGTTCATAGAGACCTTCAGCCTTCAAACTCCTATGTTGTTGTTGTTGCTATTGATGTTGTTGTTATTAATGTGTATGGGTGTTTGGCGTACATGCATGTCTGTGTACCACTTACGTGCCTGGTGCCCATGGAGGCCCAAAGAGGGCATCAGATCCTTTGGAACTGGGGTTACAGGTAGGATCCTCTGGAACTAGAGTTACAAATAGATGTGAGCTGCCGTGTGTGTGTGTGTGTGTGTGCTGGGAATTGAACCCAGGTCCTCAGGAAGAGCAGTTAGTTCTAGCCACCTAGCAATCTCCCCAGCTCCCCAAATTCCTAGTTTTAATCTTCACTCAGAGTCAACTCTTGTTCCTTTTCTGTGTGAATGCTCTAGCTTAATGTTACAGCAACTCACCATCCTTAGAGAGTAATTGTCTGCCTTTGTAGTCCTGGTTTCCAGGTGCCCACAGCTTTCTCTGAGTCGCCAGCAGTGCCCAGCAGTACTCCAGTCCCCCACAGCTGTCTCAAAGCTCTCACAGAACACTGCTTTCATATACTACACTTCCCTACTCATCTTCAGCTGCCAGAAGACTCGGACTTTGCAGAGGGAAGGATGCTCATCAGGAGGAAACTTCTCTACACGCTACCCTGGGCCCCAACTTCCCCACATCTATAACAATCTATGCCTCTAGTCACTGACACACTGAGGTATAGGTGTCACTCTTCCTGTTAGCCTCTTCATCAGAGATCTGAAAACCCTTTCCATGTCCTCTGGTACCCCACATGACCTGTTCTATTTCCTATCCACACTTCCAGCATATGTTCACGCTCCATTTTCCTGACTCCTTCCTCAGTAACACGGTTAAAAACAGTCCCCAGTACCTCAGTTTTGTAAAGTCCCATCTCTCCTTTCCTCAGGGCCTGTCAGCTCCACTTCCTCACCTGCTGAGCCCTCAGCCAACTCCAGCTTGGCCTCTGTTCCTACTCCTCCACCCATAATACTGTTGCAACTAATTCCTGCTTTCAGCCCTACCTCCTGGCAGTCCTGGACATAACCAAGCACATCCCACCTCCCGGGACCCTCTTCCTCTGCTCTTTGTGACGCTGTCCTCTCCGTGTTTGCTGCCCACCTTTCTCATGCTCATTTCTTCATCTTTGATGTGAGAATTTCTGTCTTGGTTTCTTTTCTCCCTCCCCAGTTTCTGGTGATCCCGTTAGTGAAAAATAGCATCTGCTTTGGTTTTAGGCTGAGAACTGCATCATGCCTGAGAACCTTTCCCTTACTTTGCATTTTCGGGTGATCACTTCTTGCTTCCTGTGTATTGAAGTTCCCTTCTTAGATCTACAAACATTTGGGATCGTTGTGAGCACTCAAGGAGTTCACCTTGTATCGATATGGACATCCTTCCTGATTCCAGAGTGGACTGCTTTGAAGTCTACTTAGCCTCTGATTAATATAATCACTCCAGCTTTGTCTTCATTAGTGTTTGCCTTGGCATCTTTCTTCATGCTTTTTACTTTTAACCTCACCAATTTTATACCTGAAGTGTTTTTTTGTTTTTTGTTTTTGTTCTTTGTTTTGTTTTGTTTTGTTTTGTTTTTGTAGTCAACAGATAACTGCTCCACCTTTATCCAACCTAGTAAACGTGGCTGTCAATTGGGGTGTTTAGACCACTTACATTTATTATGTTATTTATATCATTGAATTCCAACCTTGCTATTAGTACTCTATTTGTCTGCCTGTTCTTTTTAATCTTTTCTTATGTTATCTGTTGATCCATCTTGCTACATCTATCCCATTTTTGGTTCCTTTGCTCTTTCTGGCATCCATTTTTGTTTTGTTTTGTTTTTTGCTTTTGAAATAGAGTCTTACTATATAGCCTTGGCTGCCTTGGAACTTGCTATGAGGACCACACTGACTTGGAACTCACAGAGATCCACCTGTCTCTGGCTGTCTGTCCAGGATTAAAGGTGTGTGATACCATACCTAGCTGGCATTTGATTTTTAATTTTTTTCCTCAACATTACTTTAGTTATTATTATTGTATGTGTTTGAGGGTTGCATTTGTGACACAGTGCAAAGGAACCAGCTGGTATCTGGTGAGGGTTACTGCACTGAGTCTGTAGATCAATTTAGGGAGCATTGCCATCCTGATACTGTGTAGTCATCTGATCCATAAATACATGATGACTTTCTATGTATCTAGGACTTAATATCTCTCCAGAAGTTTAGAGTTTTCTTTCTTTCTTTTTTTTTTTTAATTTTTTTGTGTTGTGGTTGTGGTGGGTGTGTGTGTGTGTGTGTGTGAGAGAGAGAGAGAGAGAGAGAGAGAGAGAGAGAGAGAGAGAGAGAGAGAGAGAGAGAGAGAGAATGTGTTTATATGTGGTGTGTATGCTCATGTGGGAGCAGCACCACCCAGAGGAGAATGGTGGATGTCCTGCTATATTGTTCTCTACTTTATCTCCTTGAGCTAGAGTCTCTCACTGAACCTGCAGCCAGGATGGCAGCCAACAAGTCCCAGTGAGCCTCCTGTCTCCACCTTTCACAGCCCCGGGGTTATGGGCATGTGCGTGGCCACATCTAGCCTTTTATGTGGCTCTGCAATCTGAACTCAGGCCTCATGCTTGCACAGCAAACTCTGTTGCTGACTAAGCCATCTCCTTAGCCTGAGTTTAAAGTTTTCCATGTACAGTCTTGAAATTCTTTTTAAAAAGTATCCTACAGTATTTTATTTTTTGATGCTGATAAATTGAATTGTTTCATTTTAGACTGTTTGTTGAATGTGTATAAGAACATAACTGATTTTCTATGTTCTATGTTCTATGATCTTGTGTTCTGAAAACTTTTTGCATTTGTTTATTAATTTTGGAGTATTTTAGTGGACACAATCAATTTTCTTAAAACTGTATCATATCATCTACATGTACAAGACAGTTTTCCTTCTTCCAGTCTAGTCTGGGTACCTTCTCTTCACCTTTTTCCTAACCATTTTGGGTACCCTCAAGTGGGGGAGTAGATTTGTCTCTGGGGCAGATTCATTTGGCTTTTCACCTTTAGTGTCTTGTTAGATGTGGGTTTTTCATAGATTTGTCTTATAAATTAGGAGTCCCCTTCTGTTCCTACTCTCTTGAGTGGCCTTTTATCATGAGAAGGTATTAAATTTGCTGGAGTGTTTTGTTTTGCATCTACTGAAGTGATAATATGGGCTTTACTCTCCATTATATTTATATTGTATTTTCTGTTAATTGGTTTTTGCAAGATAAGTCAATTTTGCATTTCTGGAATAACTCCCAGTTAGTCAAGATATATAATCTTGATGTTGCTAGTTTCAATTTGCTAGTTATTTTTTAATGAGGAAAAAAATGTGCATGTACCTATCATTTCCCATTTCCAGTGTTCTTCATATACTTAGACATATATTCAAATTATTTATTTTACATATTCAAATTACCACACTACTATTCTTTATTCTGTCCCTGGAGGACTTAGGTTAAGACTTCTTCTAGTGCTGATTTAGTCTCTCTGCTTCTGTGAAGTGGTCTTTATCTTGCCTTCATCTTTGAAAGATACTTTGGCCATCAGGAGAGTCGAAATTAACAGGCATTTGCATAAAATTTTCTCTCAGTGCTTACTCTAGTTTGTAGTGTTTTGAATGAGAAGTTTCTTTTGTTTGTTCTCTTTGCAATGTCTGCCCTGCCCCTGCTTTTCTAGATGTCTTTAAGATTTTCTCTTTATTACTAGTTTTCATCAATTTGATTATGAGGGGTCTTGCTGTACTTTCTGCATGTATCTTTGGTCGAGGTCTTTAGAGAATGTCAGATCTATAGATTGGAGCGACTGAAGCTATTATTTCTTCAGATTTTTTTCTGTCCCCCCCCC
>CABHPR010143464.1:0-23429 GCA_902168415.1 Peromyscus melanophrys | reverse complement strand
GGGAGGGAGGAAGGGGGGGGCAGACTTTGGAACTAGGGGTGATTCAGTTTGAGGAAAAAGACAAAACTTGAGCCCACCACAGCAAGATGTGGACATAAAGGCAAACATGAACTTATATATACATACATGTGTGCATATACATTTGTGTATATGAAAAAAGGAAACTAAGAACTTAATTAGATTTAAGTGATAAACCACAAGAGTATCTAAGCTAGAAAAGAAGAAAAGATAATATGAGGCCTGCAAGAAACTGCCATTTTTATAAGTCAAAAATAGTCAAATATCAGTAAGCTTACAACGTTCAGATGAATAACTAGGGCAGTATTTCATATTGAGGAAGCAAGCCATCTCGAAGCAAATGACTCAGTGTGCCTCCACTGGAGAGTACCAGAAGAAACAAGTCTCAGACTCAATTCCAAGGATATACTGTGCCACACAGGACAGTCAAAATAGGAACTGGAGATGTGCACAGAGAAGGGGGACACCCTCCAAGAGATTTCCATACAGGATGATCCTGAAGACTCTTTCCAAAATGTTCTGTAAGATCTTGCCCACTAAATGAAAGCATGGTCTGGTGAGTTGGGTTAGCTTAGCCTGTCGTAATAGAGAAGATAGGGTAGATGTGAACTGGGTCTGTCCTGAAAGAAGACAAGACAAGACAAATTCAGGAAGGCAAAGAAGTATCTCTAGTCCACCCTCTGCAGAACCCAGAGATGTGCCTTGGTCACAGCAGATCCCAACAAAGGTCTGCAAGCAGGAATAATGAGCCCTGTAATCAACTGTGTTGTACATGGGAACATCTGCCGCACTGACAAGCTGCAGGGGAAGCCTGGGGGGGGGGGGGGGGGCTTCCGCAGGCTGGGACCAGTGGGCACCAGTCCACAGCTTGGGGCAGCAGCACACAGGGACTCCAGAGCTGAAGACGATGAGCTCAGCTCCAAGAGGCTGGGTGATGCCGGGTCAGGAACCGTGGGCTATGAAGACGGAGCTCAGGCTTACCATGCTGGGATGGTTCACAGTTAAAGTACAGCTGAAAGATGAGGTGGAAGGCCAAACTCAGGAAACTGGGAACGGCAAGGGAGTGAGGGGGCTGCAGGAGAGCAGGGCGGTCACTTCCTTGACCTTTTTATTCTGCTCCATTTTCTTCCCCCTTTTACCTGTCTTCTCCACCCTGATTAGAGGCAGAACCAAGAGAACTATCATGGCTTAGACTAAATGGGAACATGTTTGAAATATCATATCCAGGCAAAAATATATATAAATAAATTCTGAGTTGAAGCTGTTGTTGCTTCATCTTTTCTGTTTCTTAGACCAGGTTTTGTTACATTTCACTCTTAATGGATTATAACCCACGCCAAAAAAAAATGTCTCGTTAGTTTTATTAAAACCAACCTTTCACCATAGTCCTCTACCACAATACTGTTAGATAACATCAACATGGCGTTCTCTCTATAATGGAACCACCCCTCAGCTCCAATGTGAGAAGGGCAACAGCAGGGTATGTGTAAAAAGAGCTTAGGTGTGGGACTGTGGCATTTCAAGGAGTGGGGAGAAGTGATCCACCCAGGGTGCAGGCAGTATGGGAGGACTGTCTGGAGAGGACTTAAAAATAGTAACAAGGAAGAGCCTGCTTTTTATTATTATCCTGCACCTGCAATTCTAAACAATTATGACTGCCTGCTGGGGCTGACAGCTCCAGTAAGAGACGGTGTGTCCTGGTCCATCGTTATTGCTCTGGGTCTTATTAAACACTTTTAACACTCACTGTAACTGGAAGCAGAGGCTTGGGGGGGACTGAGTTAAATAGAGAAATAGGGGTCTACTCCGGGCAGCCTGATTCCCAAGTCTGCATGTTTATCCTGCAAGTTACAACCTCTCAAGGAAAATAAGCAGAAAGCAGGAGTGGCCCTGGGTCAGCTGAGCTGAAGTCACCAGCCGAGCTGGGATGTCGTCTTCCATTAGCCTACTTTCTTACCTTCTCCATCAGTCAATCAACACCTGACTGCCTCTAGCTCTGAGAACATCCTTTTACATTACTAATTTAAGGCCTCTTTCTTGACAGTTTCCCTAGAGTGCAGGCAGGTTAACTCTGTCACACAGACAGTCACTGTGGCCCGAGGCGATCATCTCTCACAGCGGACAGGCACTGTGAAAAGGCACCTCATGAAAACAGTTTGGATTCCTTGGTGTTCATTTTAATGGTAAGGACATCTTTGTCTTTATGTACTGTCAAAATTCCCACAATGGAACATTTATTTTTCTTAATTGCTTTAATTTTAGGCTAGATTTGCTTTTTTTACTGGAAGCCATCATATTGAGAAAATGCAGAATGTATCTGAGAAATACACTTTCATTTGCTAATATTTTAACTGTATGAATCTTGTTTCTTCTCCCCAGTGTCTCCATGTAGTAAATAGAATTTTAAGTCACAACCTCAAACTCCAGTGAGGACAGAATTCCTCTAATAATATGTAACTCTCAGACTACAAAAGTCCAAACAGAAAGCCTGGCTATGAGGTACTTGGGGACTAGAGTAAAGACATTTCCTTTTATCAAATCCCCACTTACAAAAAGAAAAAAGAGTAACAAAATAAAATTATCCTCACAAAGTGAAAGCCTGAAATAAACACACACTGGGTAGGAGCAGAAGAGGCACAGTACTATATTGCTCTGTTCCCCTTGAGATGGGAAAGCTGTCTAGGCCTGAGTTTTCCAAGGTAGGTGCTGGCATAACTAGAGTCAGACAGCAAGGTGGTCAGTAAGCAATGGATGTCCAGAGTAAGGCAGGAAAGCCAGAAGTCTAGAGCCTAGTATGGAGATCTTGATTAACAAGCCCCCCCCCCCCCCCCCCCCCCACCCCCGCCAGCATGAGCAGGACCAGGCTTCAGGTGTCATAGGCTGTGGCTCAGTGGGAAAAGGTACCTGCCAACAAACCCAGGGATCCACACAGAAGAGAGAGAACCTGGGCAGGCGTGGTGGTGTATGTAAGCCTTAAATAGCAGTGCATGGGAGGCAAAGGCAGGCGGATCTCTGAGAGTTCCAGGCCAGCCAGAGCTACATCGGAAGACCCTGTCTTTAAAGAGAAGGCGAGAGACCTCTGACAAGCTGTTCTCTGACCTCTGAATGTGCACACACAAAATAATGAAATGTAATTTCAAAAAGTTCTTAAAGGGGGTCAGAGATTGACAAGGCTCTAAATGTGCGGTTCTTGAACAGGCAAAACGCCCAGTTGTGAAGAGGTCCCCCAGGAGCAGAGGCCCACGGTTCTACAATAAGTCACTGAACCGTGTCAAGAGTCAGTGAGCTTCCAATGAGACCATGGTCCGTCCTAACTGATACTCCGATTTCAACAGAAACATAGTCTTGACACGCACGCTGTTTGGGTATTTCCTGCGCAGTAATTCCAGCTAACGTAGTGACTCTCCAGTTGAGCTGGCAGTGGGCCACTTTCACGCTCTCTAGTACACAGTGCACCATTAAAAGCTATCCTCTCCTCACTTCCTTGGACGCCAGGTTCACTGACAGGTCTGTCTGCCTTCTATCTATGTGCTAACCATGCAAACTAAGTGTCCCTGCACCTGGAAGAAAGGCCTCCGCAGTATTAAAACAACAATGCACTGACCTCCTCAGCAAAGGACCAGTGTCATTAGCTGGGCTAGCTAGCACAAGTCTGTACCTTAGCAAGAGAAAAATAGACTGAACTCTGACAAAGCTAAGACCTGGCCAGTCTTTACTGTATTGGTTTTCTAGTGACACACACAGTGAGTTTAAAAACAAAGCCCTGACTGGGGCTAGAGAGACTGCTCAGCTGTTAAGAGCACTCATTGCTCTTCCAGAGGACCCATGTTCAAGTCCCACATGGTGCCTATCAACCACCTGCAACTTCAGTTCCAGGGATTCTAACACCCTCTTCTGCCCTCTGCAAGCACTGCATTCACAATGTATGCGGTGCACATACGTACAGGCAAGCGAAACCCTTGTACACACAAAATAAGGAAAAAATAAAACAGCCACTCCTCAGCTTGCAGTTCTAAAGGGCAGACATCCAGGCAACTTCTGCGGTCTCTCTCCTGATGTCTCAGCCACAGTCAAGGCGAGGGCCAGCTAATCTCTTATCTGGAAGCTCCTGGGAAGAATGCACACTTCTGGGTTCGTTTGGGTTGTTGGCAGTTGCAGGGTTGGGGACTTCATTTCTTCACGGGCTGTCAGCTGGAGGCCACATGCCGTTTCTAGAAGCTGCTCCTGTTCTACCTTCACAGACTGTAACAATTCATTGAGCTGTGTTCTGCTCAAGCAGTTCTTAGGCTGCAAGTTCAAGGCCAGTCTGGGCTCCACACCAGACGCTGTCATAAAAGCAAAATGGGCTGGGGGTGGGACTATGGGGTACCTGTGCGTTCACCTTAATCCCCCCGGGAAAATCTCCCCTTTGCCAAGCAAGGTAATAACCACAGGCACGCTAACAACAGATCCACAGCTTCTACCCATACTCAAGGAAGAGGCATTATACAAACGAAAGTTCTTTAGGGCGCAGTCTGAGACTTCTGCCAACCACAGCGAACCATAGAAAAACCAGCCCGGTGATGATTGCTAAGCTGCCTGGGAGAGCTCCCAAAGACCCCCCACCCCACCCCAACCCCAACCCCCCCCCCACACACACACCACATGCACTATCACGGCAGTTGTTTTAAAACAATCGAGATAGTCCCTTCACCCTTCCCCACATCCCAGTGCTACAGTTTTCCCTTTCTCTTTCTCCTGAACTTGAAACTTATCAATGCGTTTGTTTCTAATAGTCCCAGAAATCGAGTTTCCTCAAAACACTAGCATAAAAAAGCATAAAATAAACATTTACCTAATTATCTACTTGACATGAGACATTATGTTAAGTATCGTGAATGACAGACATACTTAACTCCTTTCAAAAGGGCTGATAAATAGTGCGAGACAAAACTAAGATAATATATAATAATTACTAATGCCACACAGTATTCATTTAGAAAGCAAATAATTAATAAACACTCATACTCAACTGTACAGGTTTTTAACACAGGTCTCACAGCTGGAATATTCCTACAGAGAGCCACAGCTAAGAGTAGAGCTCCAGACTATTGCTGCTGGTTTTAAGCTCTCGGGGTGTTGGATGTACACATAATGCTGACGTATAAAAAGAAAAAACATACAAGAAACACATCAGGGTGGGTAGCTTACCTGTGGCATTACAGGAGACTTTCAACTGTGTTTATGAATGTTTACACCCTCTCCTTTGTCTTAGCTGGGGTTTCTGTGCTGTGACAAAACACCACGACCACAGGGAACTTGAGGAGGAAAAGGTTCCCTTCATCTCACACTTCTGGCTAACAGCACTGAGGGAGGTCAGGCGGGAACCAAAGCCGAAGTCCCGGAGGAACCTGATTCCTGGCTGGCTTGCTTTCTCTATACAACCCACGGCCAACAGCCCAGGGGTGGCACCCGCAGTCCATTAATCAAGCATTAATCGAGATAACAGCCCACAGAGCAGCCTACAGGCTTATCTCATAGAGGCATTTTCTCAAGTGAGAGTCCTCTCCCCAGTCTCCATTTGTGTCCAGTTGACGAGAAAACAGCTAGTACATCATTTTCTCCAAATAAATTTGGGCAACTCATGGTACTTGACCCAACCAATTTTTCCTTTTACGCCCAAATTTCCTGTCCAGTCTCATGCTCTAGAAAACACAGACTAAAAGTTTTAACGCACAGTGAGTTTGGACATGGCCTGTGTGTATTTTATAACTCAGAGAGCCTCCTGAAGAAAGAAGCAAACTTGTTAATAGCAATAACTACTGCTGAAAGACAGCAGAGTTCAAACTAATAAAGCCATAAAAGGAGGCTGGCCGGGCAGGCTGTGCACAGAAAAGGCACGAGCAGAGACCAGAGAGGTAGTGGTGGGCAGGCAGGTGGAGGAAGGACAGACAGAAGGACAGGGTAACCAGAGTGTCTAGCCCTCTATCGCTTCCTTTGGTATCCTGATATCCAAGTCCCAGTCTCAATTTAAATCACTGGAAAATCCAGTGATTTTCCACTCTTTTCAACCAAATGAGCCCATCTGAAGTTGCATTTAAGCTTAAAATATTAAATACTTCCCCAAAAAATAAAAACCTTTTAAAGAGATTTTCTAAAACACAATTTCTTAATGTAGTCTTCCCCCACCCCAAGTTCTTCAAACCCCAGTGTCCAGCCAAGCTGGTGGGCATCTGTGAGGCACCCCATCCCACCACTCCCAGAGAACAATCCCAGGCAGAAAGGATTTGCCCATTAGCTACACTATCTCCACCAAGACAGCAGCCTTATTAAATTACAACTGTTTGAACAAGGTCAAGCCCTTAGAGTTTAATTCAAAGTGTTTCCAGGTATAATGCTGTCAGGTCAACTTAAACAAGCCAACAGAGGCTTAGAGCATGATTAAATATTAAAACGGAATCTTTCACATCTGTTTTTACCCAAGGATGGAATTACTGTACATCACTTCAACCAGCTCATTAATACACTGCACACACATCTTGCCTCAAAGGTTACAAGAATATCAACACTTCAGAGGCCTGCAGTGATACTGCCCACACAGCCAGGGTGAGGTCACTGCATACTTTATTGGACGTCAATATTTCTTTACAAAATGTGAGAGATAATCAGTTAGACATAGACACAGTTTAAATTAAAGGAAGAAAATCTCCATGAAGATAAACCAGTTGCTTCTGATCTGAACCTTCTAATCACTCACTCAGTTGGCTCTGATAGGTAACTTGATAGCACACATTGAGCAAACATTTTGATTCAATCTAATTACTTTATAAAATAGAGGGCTGTCACATTCATAGCCAGCCACAGAAATCTCATTCTTCAACTTGGAAAAGAATAAATTGGGCATGATGGGAGATAGGGGATACACATCTTTAATTCTGGCACCAAGGAGGCAACAGGCAGACAGACCCCTGTGAGTTCGAGGCCAGACTAGTCTACATAGTGAGTTCCAGATATACAACAAGACCCTATCTCAAAAAACAAAGGCAAACAAACAAATGGGAAAAGCAAAAGTATAAAATACAAGAGGTCTACATAAACATTTCAAAGCATGAGCACTTACAACACTCCGGATATACCCTACAACTGGACTAGGGGAAGGCAGTTCAAGGTCTGTTGCATTTATAAACCCGTATCAGAGAACCGTGTCTAACAGACATCTCAAAGCACTCAGCACATTTATTTCCCCACGTTCAACACCCCCACTCATCCTTACAGTGCAGGGGTGACAGTGTGAAACAATTTCCTAACACTGTGCTGGTGACTATGATGGCTGCCATTTGGGGCTCTGCACACACTTCTATCTACCCCTCTCCTCTTCTGGTACAGCTATCTCCCCACCTTTCATCTGGGAACCCCACTGCTTGCTGACAGCTGTACAGCCTTCACACCTTTGCCACTTGGGTGAATGCATCCTTCAAACCACAGTCCCCATGCTTCTATTGATGGTGGCTGGTGTCAGGGTGCACCTGCCTAAGCAAGTTCTTTCCATGGGCCTGTTGTGGGAGAAGGGTCTTGGGGCTTGAGCTGCTCTCCTGGCAGGATAAGTGGCAGTCAGTTTCCATTCTCAAGGGCAGAATCAAATGCAAAAGGTGCTGCAGCGCAGAGGGAGCAAGCACAAGAGGCAGAGCTGCAGCTTGCACACTTATCTCTGAACAATGAATATTGATCAAAACAAAGCCGGCTCGACTGTGTTTGGAACGTTAGCTGTCTTTAGATATGTCTGCCATTAGTTAATGTGTAAACTGTCTATGTTTAAATATTAGCGATAGAACAATTAAAACAACACCTACTCTGACCCAAAGTAGAGCTTCATTCATGCTTTCTCTTAAGAATCCACTGGTCACCAATCGGTGGTGGCACGCGCCTTTAATCCCGGCATTTGGGAGGCAGAGGAAGTGGATCTCTGAGTTTGACACCAGCCTGGTCTATAGAGTGAGTTCTAGGACAGCCTGGGCTACAGAGAAACCCTGTCTCAAAAGAACAAAAAGAATCTCACTGGTCTCTTTTCTCAAGTTCTTCAAAACTTGGGCACTACACAGCACAACTGGTAGATTTACACCTTTCACTATTTCTTACTGTTTAGTGGACCTGAATGATTCAGTTTTCATACTCTGATTGATGCATATTAAAGAAAATCAAGCTAAAATCAAACACTTTAAATTACTTCAATATAGACTAGGATAAGGCTGACAAATTCTAGCTCTAACAAGCAGCCACAGATAATAATGCTAGTACTAATAATACTTGTAGAATTTGCTTCATTTTTGCAATACTGCTTTTTATTAGTCTCACTGTATAGCTGTGGCTGGCATTAAACTCTCCATGTAGACCAGGCTAGCCTCAAACTCACCTGCTTCTGCCTCTCAAGTGATGAGATTAAAGAAAGTTATGGCCACCATGCCTGGATGGTTTTCTTTAGCTTAAAAAATGATCTCTAGCCGGGCAGTGTTGGCGCACGCCTTTAATCCCAGCACTCGGGAAGCAGTGGCAGGTGGATCTCTGTGAGTTCAAGGCCGGCTTGGACTACAGAGTGAGTTCCAGGAAAGGTGCAAAGCTACACAGAGAAACCCTGTCTCGAAAAACCCAAAAAGATTTCTATGTGTTTGTATATGAGTGTGTATGTAAATGTATGTCATGTCCCGTGAAGCTGGAGTTAAAACCAGTTATGAGCAGCCTGACTTGGGTGCTGGGAACTGAACTAGGGTCCTCTGGAAGAGTAGTATGTGCTCTTAACCACTGAGCCATCTCTCCAGGTCATGCAATACTGCTTTTCAAGAAAAGAGATGGTCACTTATTTAGAATTATACTTTACACCCAAAACAGGAGAATTACACTTTCCAGACCAAAAGTGGTTTAAAAAAGAAAAAACCTTCACCTTCAACTTAAGCACTCCCAGACTAAGGTGAAAACATCCCAGAGTCATTTGTTGCTCGACACAGTAGTAGATGCCTGTCATCCAACCAGCACCTGGGAGGTGGATTTCTAAACACTCATTTAGGATGAAGATATTATTTTTCATAGAAAGAGCAATTGCTCCCATAGATTCTTTCCTTGGATTTATTAACTTCATAAAGGACTTGGGAGGTGGAAAATCAAAGTCCAGCTTTTTCAAACTTTAAGATACATCTATATTTGAAAATGGTGGCTAGGAGCAGAGACGTGCCCTGTGCTTTCTTTCTTCTTTTTCTCCTGGCATAACCCAGCACTCAACAGCAGTCCTGTGGAGAGATGGATCCAAAAGTTCTGAGCCCACCACCGACCCTGTGAGGACAAGACAGTCGAAACACCCGCTTTCCCAGCTGCACACTGTACTGCCACCTTATCACCACAGAAGGGGGCTGTAGGTGCAGGCTCCCTGAGGTGATATTAAAAGGGAGGAGGAGGGGACGGTGTTTAAAAACAAACAAACAGGTCCCGCATGGTGACTCAGGCAGGCAGATCTCTGTGATCTCCAAACCAGCCTGGTCCACATAGCAAGTTCCAGGCCAGCCAGGGCTACATGGTGAAAAATCTCTCTCTAAAAATGAACAGGGGTAGGGAACCTGGAAAGATAGCTCAGTAGTTAATTAAGAGCTTCATTTCTCTTGCAGAGAACCTGAGTTTGTATCCCAGCACCCATGTCAGGAGGGGCACAACCACCTGTATTTCCAGTCCAGAGGACCTGACACCATCCTCAGAATTCTGTGGGCACCTGCATTCACACATGCACATACCCACACAGAGAAACATACAAGCTCCAAGAAATCAAACCCACTTGTATAAAATCAGCCAGAGAAAGAGGCAGGTTGGACATTTCATTATTTTTACTATGATTGAAAATCCCTAAATTAACATGACAAAAATAAGCACAACTGAATTTCTGTTAATTTCCTGTGGGGGTTTCAAGTTCTCAGAAACAAAATTGTCTCTGAATTGTTAGAGCAAAAAACAGGTCCCTGTGTACAGGTTCCCAGTACTTATGTTCTGACGACTACATTTTTAATAGAATGTATGTGTTTAAGGAAAGCTAAAATTTACTGACCAAAATTTAAAGGCATGATACAAACTGAAAACATTTAAATCAAGTCCATCTTGGATGAAGTCCACTGCTTAATTAAGACACAAAACAGAGAGGCTGGAGAGATGGTTCAGTAGTTAAGAGAACTAACTGCCTGTTCTTCCAGAGGACCCGGGTTCAATTCCCAGCACCCACATGGCAACTCATAACTGTCTGTAACTCCAAAATCACATCCTCACACAGACATACATGCAGGCAGAATACCAACACATATACAATAAAAATAAACAATTTTTTTAAAAGACACTAAATAGATGATGATCCTGCGCCCCCCCCCCCCCGCGTGCACTTTTTTTTTTTTTAATTTGCAGAATAAAAAGAACATGTGTGTTGCAAGAAGGTAGTGAGAGGAAGGGGTGGAGGGAAGGGGAAGATCTTTTACAATGCAGGTAAAAGCAACTAACCATAAAGGACGAGAGGCAGCAGGGGCAGAGCCTGCCACCCTGGGCAGGTCAGCCGCAACCAGAGGCCTCTGCACCTAGACCGCTATTCTAGATGCATCGGTGATTCCCAGACAGAAAACAGCACTTCCGTGGGGTTCTGCCTGTGCTTGTCTGGGCAGAAAAGGATTCAGGGAAGCTAGTTTAGGCTTAAGACTGTAAGAAATGCTTTTCAGTACACTTAAGAATGCGGCACTCTGAAACTTTAAAGCATTAAATCTAAACACCAGTAGTTAATAAAACAGCAAGCAGTTTGTTTAACAGAAAACAGAATTCCAATATAGCCATCTTCTACCACACATGCAAACATACAGCTGAATGATATAATCAAGTAGGGTAAACCATACTAAATGTAAAGTCAATAAATCCTTTTTAGATGGTTGACCCCCACACACACCAAAGGAAAGACTAAAAGGAACGTAACAAGGAAATTAATCATCATGGTGCTCTGCCTCAATACTGATCTCCAGTGGAATAATTTGGACATCAGTACAGTTTACTGCACAGAAGAGTTCAAGCCGCACAGTTAAAAGAAGTGGGATTCATTACACAACCTCTCAAAAGGATCATTTCCTCTAATTACTGCTTTTGTAACAAGACAAAGACAGCCCAATGTAGGTCCAGAAAAATCTACAGCTAGCTGCCAAAATCTTGCCAGATACGACTAGACGAGGAGCATTTTTGGAAGTACGACCGGTCAAAAGTCCTGGTACCTCTTTCTAAAGGGCTCTCTGCTCTTTCTCTCCCACAGTCACAAGGAATATGGGTTAGATGTTAGGACAGGGCTGTGAGCTGAGAGACGAAGAAAAAGGCCAAACCAAGCTGGGTACTCCAGGAGCTCACAGTACTGGGGTGTGGCCAGGGACGGGTACAAAGTGCCTTGCCATGCTTCCAAACCAGGGTTCCAGCCAGGGCTGTATGTATGACACTGTGGGAGAAGAAAGCAGCTGGCTGGCTGGCTGGAAAATCTTCATGTCTGAGCTGCCTTGAGAGGAAGAGAAGAAGCATTTAAAAAAAAAGACAAGAAGGAAAGGATAACATTCCATCTTGCAAGCACAACTATGTGAAAGGGACCAAAGCCAAAGCATCAGCTTGGTACTGTGACAAAGCCTTGAACAGAGGAGAGGGCAGACTATGACTGAATTACTATTTCAACTACAAAGACATACTTAGAGCAAAAAGGTAACTCATGAAGCCACATGTGGTGACACTAACCTGTAATCACAGCTGGGGGGGGGGGGCAAGAAAACTTTGAGTTTGAACTCACCCAAGGTCCAGAGACAGAACCTGTTCCAACACGCACGCACGCACGCAAAGAAGTGGGTAAGAAGAGGAAGTTACTATCAATTTAGAGGTTAAAAACTGAATATACGGGGATGGAGAAATTGCTGCTGTTCTTGCAGAAGACCTAGATTTAGTTCACAGCACCCTTATAGCAGCTCACAATCTCCTGTTAACTACACTGGTTCCTATGTCCTCTTCTGGCCTCCACGGGCACTGCATGTATGTAGTGCAGTTACACACAGGCAAACACTCATACACATAAAATAAATCTTTATTAAGAAAAGACTGAATAGACATTTCTCCAAAAGTATTTAAACAAATATGAAAAAGTGCACTATCATTAGCCTTAGAAAATGCAAAGAAGAACTGCAAACAAATACAAACTCATATATAAATATAAATATGAAAATAAATACAACTAGGCACAATAATGCAAGCCTGGAATCCAAGCACTTGAGAAGTTGAGGCAAGAAGACAGGCTAAGAGTTCAAGGGCAGCTTGGGCTAAAGTCCTATCTCTGCATACATGTATGCATATGTAATCAGAAAGTAGTAAGGGGAGACCAGTGTACGCAGAAATTGCAATGCCTGTGGATTATTGGGGAGTAGATGTGGAGCTGCTGTGAAATTTAAAAGTGGTGCTGGAGACTAAATCCAGGGCTCTGCGAGTACTGCACAAGCACTCTACCAATAAGTTGCATTTCCAGCACGGTAGACTTTATTTTACAATTCTATCCCAGTAAACAAACAAATAAACCAAAAACTAACAATGTCAAAAGAACTACAATTAAAGACAGTGGGTTTCCAGCTAATTCCTAAGAGGTCCCTAATGCCAACATGAGGGCACAATCTTTATTATTAGTTGTCTACTAAGGTAGCAAATTTACAGCGCTCAGGTTATTGTGAAATTCCAAATTTCACAGCTAACACAGCAATTGCTAGTAAGCTGTCAACTTAAAATCTGCAGGGTATAAAACAGGTGAAAGCAGAGTAACCGACAAAAGCCAGCGTCCGTGTACTGCTGCTGAGACCGACTCTGCCGTCATTCCAGGGCTCAGGAACTTACCAGAACTACCAATTCCTAGTCAGGCTTTTAAAAAGAAAATATTATCCTATGTAAATACAGCTAAAGTTTTGGGTATTAAAAACTTCAATCTAGTCCATATATAAACTAACTTTGACATTAGCCAATGTGGAGTCCCTTCTCTGAAACCAGCAGTGAGGAAAAGGACTCCGATCACTCCTTATGGCCCAGCCCTCCAAGGTAACTACCTTCTTCCTCTCGCTGAAACCCACGTGCCAGTTCTACCTCATGAGTGCACCCTTGGCTGGACCTCCAAGGCTGCCTGGCACAGGTAACTGTGTTCTTCTGGCTCAGCTCTTGGCCTTCCCTTCGCCTCCTATACCCACAACCTCCTCCTGGTAGGGTCCTATACCTGGCAGGCAGCCAGCTGGCCTCTGTGCTAACCACCCAGCCATAGGAAATGTCGAGCATTTGCCCTCTTTACACATTGCCCATCCACACTGCCGCTTTCGGTGAGAGGAAGACACCAGTCTTGGTATTCACATCTCCAGACCCACCTCACGCTCTTAAAAACCTTTCTGGAAATTCCATTCTAATCTCAGGGCATCACCTAACCGGTAATTAACTCTACAGCTCAGTAAACTGTAATCTACCCTCTTGCATCCACACTCTTTTCTTAAGGTCCCTCTGAATGGGGGGCAGGGACGGGGGCGGGTAGAGAGGGGGAAACTCCCCCAAGGAATAATGCTCTCCTAGAGTTCCATGCACGGAATCCACTTCTAGGCTTCTCTTAAATAGGCTGGGCTATGTGGTGAGCAGAGGAATAGCTTCTATCCACATCCAGCCACTTCCTGGGAAGTCCTGCAACAAACAAGTGCTTCTAGAATGTCTTTTCAGATTGGGTGGCTATGTAGCGCCTACTATCTGCAGCTTTGGGACCTGGGCCAAGATTTGAGACAACAGGAAAAGGCACTTTAACATCCTGTCACACACTTCTAGTTAAAGGGCAAAGAAAAATAACTAGGACAATGTCATGCTAAAGCCCAAACGGAGCTACTGGGTGAGCAGACACTAAAGGAACCTCCGCCAAGTCTAACTGAAATCCAACTCTCCTAAATGTCCAAGGCATCGTCCAGTCAAACAGTACCAATCCTGTTGACCCAACCTGTGGCTGGAACAGCCGGTAGTTTAAGGTGTTAGTGTATACAAGCACGTAAAGGGAAGCCAAGTTTACCTGCATTCATACTTGGGCGTGCTATCAGGACAGAGATCCTGACCATTTCAGTAACTCCACTGACACTATCGACTGTCCTAACACGGGACAGATTCAAAGGCCAGGATGAACCTCCACAGCTTCACTCAGCCCGCCTCCAGTGCGCTGGCTGCCTCAACAGAAGGCAGATGCTGCCACAGCTCCCCAGCGAGCACTCAGTGAATGTCCAGAGACAGTCCCTCGCTTCCTCCTTAAAGACCTCAAAACAGGCACCAAACAAGGCCGTTTCTGTCAGTTCCCATTATATGCCCATAGTGTGCGGCTATCAGTCACAGTCAACAGAAAGGAAAGCTCCAGAGGGCTGAACTCACTCATGCAAGGCTGATGACAAAGATGGCAGGAAATTCTTTAATTTTTTAATGTCAAATCATGTTGTCTATGTTTGAATTTGCAAACTGCTGCCTATTAAAATATCCATTTACTAAAATGACAAATACATGCTGTGACACTTATGAAATTGTTATTTTTAAAGCATCACAGACAGAAATGAATAACCCCTTGTACCATTTAGGGAAGAACAAACAAGATCTGATCATTTACAGTAATGGCAAAGCAAAGCAAAACAAAGCAAAACAAAACAAACAAAGCATGCACGAGCTGCTACATTTCCCTGCCCCTGACTCCTCGGGGTCAGCTCAGCTCAGCAAGGCACCTGCAGAGCCCAAACCAGAAGGCAGGAAGTGGAGGCTTCTTGCTGTGGGCAGCACTGGAGCGGCAACACCAGCTAGACCGGGCGGGCACCAATGCCCAGGGAAAGAGCAGCAGTTCCAGACTGTACACAGCATGGGGAATGGCTCACAGCTCTCCACACAGAGCTCACCCACAGCCCTCTCCACTAGCCACTCACTCGGGAAACCTTCCCGGTCATCTGCACAAATGGCTCAGTTCTACACTTTTATTGAACAGCTTAAGTTCAAGGATGACCTTTGAAAGAGAGGTGGCTGTTTACAGAGGCTGCAAGGCAGAGACTGAAAACAAAGAAAGTTTGTGGCACAGACGTAATCCTGAAATCTGAGCATTTATATGCAGAAGTACAAAACAAGCAAGCACCTGGGCCAGTCCCTTTAAGGCTGGCTTTAAACATGCATCATCATGCTCTTACAAAGTAAGTGCAGAGCGAGCGCATTTTTTAAATGGCAGTACAAAAATATATGATAACTCAAAGATTGAACCTGAACAAGTGACTCAGCACCTACTTTCTCAGCTCTTCACCATCTGGCCCTAACCCGCCTCGGTCAACTGTATGCTCTACAGCTTCCATACAACACTTGTTCCCTACAGCAGCTCTTACCCTCCTTTGTGCCCCTGAGCAGCAGGGAATCCACCTTCCTTCCTTCTTTCTGGGTCCCTCCTTAGAAATCACACATTCAGGCTGGCCAGTGGCGGCACACACCTTTAATCGCAGCACTCAGGAGGCAGAGACAGGTGGATCTCTATGAGTTCGAGGCCAGCCTGGTCTCAGAGTAAGTTCCAGGACAGCCAGGGCTACACAGAGAAACCCTGTCTCAAAAAACCAAAACCCAAACAAACTAGCAAACACACAAAATGAAATCACACATTCAGACTGTCTTTCCTCCAGTGACCACACAAATGACATCTCACATCTTGGTCAGAAGCTCCCCTGACTCCCCTGGCAGACTTAGTCCTTCCTCTGCCTCCCACAGCCCTGGGGGCACTCAGCATAGCCTTTTAAAATAGTCGTCTTTGATTCTAGATTCATCTCCCATACAGACCTCTGACCTGGTCCTGGCCAGGCCTGCCTCTGTCTCTTCCGTTAGGGAAAGCTGGCTCTTCCCCGTTAGAGCTTGACTCTCTGCCTAAACACCAGCACCGGGTAATTAATGTGCCTCTCGATTCCCCATTTTTTGCCCCACCATACACCAACCTTATCCCAACAGTGGAAGGCCACCCAACCGGGAAATATGCTCCAGGGAAATAAGGATCCAGACAGCCATTAGCCCTGGCTCTAGAGTCTGCTCCTGCCTAGTCTTGGAAGTCTGTGCTCAGTTCTCTATCACCTAAACCTTCAGTTACTTAACTTCTCAATGGAGCTGAAAAAATTCTCTTGGCTGAGCCTGGCATCTAGGGCTTAAAAGTTCTCAGGGGTAGCTAAATATCGAGTCTAGCTGCCAAAGCAGACAAATGGCTCGGATGACACGGGCATCCAGGCAACTCTTCTCTTCTAAAGGAAATCTATTTTCACATTTTTCATTATGTAATTATTGAATATATTTTCACTATAAAGAAAAATTTAAATATAGATAACGCAGATGAAGACAAGCCTCCACTGACATCTCAGTCTCACCCCATCTCCTCCTTCCCTTTTATCAGTGTATTTAATTTCACCTTTCATCAAATCAAGATCTCATCACTTACCATGTATACTATCTTTACCCAAACCAAAAAAAAAAGAGCTTCGACTACATGCCACCAATTGTTAGGTACTGTGATTTCACTCATTTCTAAAAAGCTTGCTTTAGAGCGAGTCCATAAAATATGATCATCTGAGAAAGAGTCTTTTCTTTCAAAGATGACTAGATTGCCAAGGGAAGGTACTCTGTGCATCTCTTCCTCCTTATGAAACTCTAGTGTCTGGTGTTTGCCCAACTACCCTGGCTTCCTTTCCAGACATTCCTGAGACTTCTCTCTATCACATGACTGGAGAACCCCCACCAATGAGGTGGGGTACAGTCTCTACCTGCACTAGACCTTCCAGCCACCAGGGCTGGCTCACCTGTTCCTCCTGCACCCCTCTGCAAAAGAAAATTGCTCTGCCGAGGAGCTTTCACTCTGTGTGCCTCTCTGTGTGACACTGGGAATATCTTTTCCAACATGATCTAACAGAATCTGAATGAATTTATTTTATGTATACATACATAATACATATGGCATCTATAAAATATGATACATTTAGAACTACATCTAGTTTTAAGAAATTTACTCTGCATAAATGTGACTGTTTTATAATTTTTCCCCCACTAACAATGTACGAGAGTTTCCACATAAAGTTCTCTCGCCAGGATCTATACTACAGTCTTTCTAGGAGCCGCTAACATTCTACATGGTGGCTGCACGGCCGTTTATTTCATCCTCCCAGGACTTTACCGTAATTCATTTGTGCTAGAATGAGCAAAGTTATCAAATCAGGGTATGTGATTTTCTTTACACAGCTACTACTACACTGCCTGAGAAGGTCTGAACAATTTACATCCTGACTCTATAGAAGAGTACTCATTTCTCACGCGGTGTTGCCAAGAAGTATTATTCCTTTTCATTTCTGCCTATCTGATGGCAAAGAAAACAACCGATCAATTTATGTATGATCCCCATCACTAAAAAGATAAACATCTCTTGGTAATTACTGGCTATTCTTTGCCACAAAATGCCTCTTTATCTGTTTTACCCATTCAAATAGTTATTCTTATTTGCACAAGGTTCTTTACATCTTCCATATTTACCCTCTGTCTTTTTTTTTGGGGGGGAGGGGCTGTTGTTGTTATTGTTTTGTTTTGCTTTTCAAGACAGGGTTTCTCCACGCAGCTTTTGGAGCCTATCCTGGAACTCTCTCTGTAGATCAGGCTAGCCTCAAACTCACGGAGATCCGCCTGCCTCTGCCTCCCAAGTGCTGGAATTAAAGGTATGTCACCACTACCCGGCCTACCTTTTGTCTTTTATGCACAGTCTATTGTCTCCTAGGCTATTGTTTGTCTTTATCTGGTGCTGTCTTTAGTGATAGACATTTCAAATCTTCAAGCAAATTTACTCATCTATACCCAAGATGATTTCCATATAAGTAGTATTTTCTTCTGATACCCAATCTATTCTTTACAAACTCCTCAGGGTTCTGGTCAGGCAAAGCTTTGCACACTACTATCCTGATCCCATCTCTGAAAGAACAAGCACCGGAAGGCATTGTGCTGGCCAGGCTTGCAGCACCATTTCAGGAAAGTGCTGGTTTCAGTTCCGTTCTAAAGGTCTTGGGCAAAAGCCTGATACATCCCAGGTTACTCAGATGTACCAATCTGGTCTGGCCTGCCTAACACTAGTTCAAGACCAGAGACATCCACAGGAAAAAGGCAGGACTTTACCAGCCATAGCTAAATCCCTAAGCCAGCAGCATCCGGGTACCCTGTCAGCACATACTAACTCATTCTCTCCTGTCTCATATTTAGATGTAATGCATGCCCTTCAGAACTGCACCCCCGACCTGATAAAAGTAAACTGTGGGCACTGGGGAGCTCTGAGGAGTAGATCCTGGTGTGATGGGCCCTACTCTCTTGCTCCCCTCGCTTCCTTGCTCCCTGTGTGTCTATCTGGTAAGGATGGGTCAGAAACTGGTAGATTGGTCTCTCTGGTATACACTTAAGATTTAGCAAAGAAGAAAACTCTTAATATACAAGCAAGCCAGCAGCATAGAGCAGGAAGGGCTAAATGAGCCCATCATCTGTTGCCTTCCCTTGACCCCGAGCTCCCAGTGTAGAGCCAACTCTATCAGTGAGTTTATGCTCTTTTCTTGGGGGAGGGGCGGGGGGTTCCTGTAGGATTTAGGAAGGAAAAATTTTAAAACAAAAATCCTCACAACTTAAATTCGAGCTATAGTTTTTTAATATTATAGTTTACTTACTTTCTATACAGTTATGGAATATTTACACACACACACATACAGACACACACACACCAAACATACTTATATACAGATTAAATAAACCTGACTGTTTAAGCCAAATAGCATTTTCAAGTACTCCTACTTATCTAATGGAGTGGGTGAAGGTTCCATGTCTGTGTATTTTTATTTCTAGGTTCCCAGCGTCTTGGGAAAGTCTTTTTTCCTGGGAACAGTGATGACTAAGAGCCCTGCTCAGAAAGATGCAGGATTCAACAGAGCTTCTCACAGCACACATCTAGTAAAATCCCACCCCCATTTCAGCCTGACACAAAGTCATCTTGATGTCAGAGCTGATACAAAACTTAGTGTTCTGAAACAAACAGCCCTTCCCTGTGTTACCACAGCCCTGCGAGGCACTGAGGCCAAATCCTAGTAAGAATCTCGACTAAGAAGCTACTTGGCATTCTGTGTTCTTCTAGAAGGCATACCCATGCCCACCAACGGCCCCCTCAAGATTTCCCATCAAGATCCAAAACATGTAATTCCATCTAAATTATGCTCACCTCTGAGTCTCTCATGACATTTAGTCTAGTTTTTATTGGCGGTGGGGAGAGTAGGTCTTGCCTCAGGAATCTTCAAACTCAAAATCCTCCTGCCTCCTCCCAAGTAAATGGATTACAGACACATGCCAGCATGCTGGGTTAGTAGTAATTTATATTGTATTTAGAAATATTTAGAAGATATCATTTAAATATTATCTTTGGAAATAGTTCTTGTGTTCTCAAAGCTTACTTCAACATATTTAAGTTTGATAAACTTGTACTTTTATTTGTGTGTGTGCGCAGGTACACAGAGGCTAGATGTCAACCTCAGATGTTATTTGTAAGTGCAATTCACATTATATTGTTGAGACATTGTCCCTCAATTGACCAGAAACTCAACATCAGGCTAAATCAGTTGACCAGAAGGCCCCAGAGATCTATCTGCCTCTCTAGTGCTAGGTTTACAAGTATGTACACCAGACCTGGCAGGTCCTAAAGTTTGCCAGGCAAGCACTTTATGAAATAAACCATCTCCCCAGATCAACTTGCATCTTTTTACAAGAAGTTTCTGTATCTCATAGCAATATCATTATTATTCATACTTAAACAGCCTCAACTTTCAACAACACCCCCCCCTCAAAAACAAAACAAACAAACAAACCAAAAAACCTGAGAGCCTCAAGACATCCTTATTCTAGATCTGTGCTGTCCACTAGCCATGAAATTAACCCATTATTTTAATGAAAACTAAACCACCAGTTTCTTGGTTTCACTTTGGTGGCTACTAAACTGGGCACTGCAGAGAGAACATTAGCATCATCACAGAGTTCCTTTGAACAGCACTCTTCGAGATGCATCATAAAGAAATCTTGAGAAAGAGTTCTTACTTGCAGCCACTATCAGATCATCAAAGTGTCATAATTAATTTTTAAACTGTTCGTTTAATTAAAACAATAGAAACACTCTTGCTGATGAGAAGAGCTTTTAGAATTATATATGTCTCCCCACAATGAAAAATTTGAGCACAGCTTAAGTCCATTTATCTCTGGACTGCCACAATTAATACGCTACACAGAGAGCAATGCATTCTTGGAGTTGCATGAATCCTCTCTTCTGACAGATAAAATGTCTAGCTAATGGTCATTTAGAAAACTAATCTTTACTAATCTTTATATAATTCTTAATGTATTGGACTAAACATAATATGCAAACTCCTAGAAAAATGTCGACCTCTGGATTTTAGTGTGCATATACGCCAAAATATGTAGCTCTTCTAAGATTAGACAATTTGTTACTAAGCAAAAAGTGGCCAAGAATACATTACTCGAGAATATAGGGGCTGGAAAGATGGCTCAGTGGTCAGACAGTTTGATTCCCAGTGCCCAAATGGTTAACAACCATCTGTTAACTCCAGTTCCAGGGGATGTGATGCCCTCTTCTGACTTCCTCTGACACCAGACATGCATGTGGTGCACAGACATACATGCAAAACACTCACACATTAATAATATTTTAAAAGATAATATAAAGTAGAATAAGGCAAAAAAGAAAACCCACCTATGTGGGTTGTTGTCTCTGTCTCTCTTATCCATCAAATACCCAATTCTTGAACAGATCAAATACATCAATCAATAAGAGAGTTAGAGAAAGAGGTCTGATGCTGACAAGACGGCTTGGCAGGTAAAGGTGCCACAAGCAAGACTACTACCTGAGTTCGTACCCAGACTAACATGGTGGAAGGAAAGATCTACTTCTCAAGTTGCTCTGCAACCTCCGTGTGGACCCACACACATACACCCAAAATAAACAAATGTAATAACATTTTGTTAAAAAAAAAAAAAGACTGGATGGGTGTAGTGGCACATACCTTTAATCTCAGCACTCAAGAGACAGACACAGGAGGATCTCTGTGAGTTCCAGGAGAGTCTGGTCTACAGAGTGAGTTCCAGGCCAGCCAGGACTACAGAGTGAAGCCCCGGCTGATAAAGCAAACAAGAAGGCTCATATACTTTTTATAGACTTCTAGAAACACCGAGACTCACTAAAACAGGGCACAAAGGTTCCAGGCGGTGAAGCTTCAGCACCTACATTTAAACCTTCCCTCTTCATAGTGAAGTAATGAAAGAGCTAGTAAATAGCAGAGGACAATCTTTACAAAACAGAGTTAGCTACTGCCAGGCGGACAGGTAACCCTGGGCATAGAAGAAAGAATGGTCTCATTTTGCAGTTCATGGAGGCATGTGTGATACTCCCACTGGGCATGGCACAGCATCACACCATAAACATTCGAAACCCCAAGGTTATGCACTGCTTCTCACTGGGGTGTGCTCCACCTGAAGGCCTATCACGAGGGCTTACAATGTCCCTCTGCTGGATCCTGAGACCACTGACTTCCGTTCAGGAAAGGTCAAAGGAAATACATCCCTAAAATACCACCAGGAGAGCAGGGAGATCCTGGGCAGTCAGGACTTGGGATCTCGGTGGTGTCAACGTTATCACTCGGCCCTATCCCCCTTCACATCAGCTCTCCGTCCTAAAGCTGATATAATCTTTTGTACTTGACACTATTGTCTTTGAACAGCTGTTTGTCATCCTGAAACTAAACTGCCTTTTACTTCGAAAGCATCTATACTCTACGACAAAACAAGAAACAATCTATCAGGGCTTAGGGTCCTAATAAGGTGGCAACCCTGGAGACATAAGACAGACCTTTACCATGAGCTCAGATCCTGACCTTGATTAGAGAGACAAATGGAGGAGCGCTCACTGCCTTCCATTTTACACATGCATCCTTTTATCCCGCTGCCCACTGTTAGTAATTTCTTTGTAAACTCTCAAGAACTCAAGGGAAAGCACTGCCTGCCTTGCTCTCCCAGGACCCAATAACACAATAGGAGAAGTACATTCTCACATGCTTGCCATCATCCGCTTATATTTTCTTTAGCTGATCTTCAGAAAGAAAACCCACATGGTCACCAAGAGTGCACTACAGGCACATTACTAAATCGGATGTGGAGTTCTGAAAATTCAGAAAAATGTGAACCAGGAAAGCATTAATGTCAGCCCTTAGAAAAGATGCCTAGAAGGCAAAACAAAATGTTTTAGCTAGTATTTACAGGTCTCTTAAATACTGCAGAATTTCTTTACTCTGGCATTAGGTACAAAATTAGACTTTTAAACAAAGATAATTTTTAAAAGTAAGCAATCTCACAACATGTTTATCTAACAGGATTGGGGCATGCTGGTCAGAGCATCTCCCCTGACATGCCTCAAAACCCACAAATGACTAACTATGAAATAGGCCTGGAAATATGTGGCTCATGTAGGAAAAGTCTCTAACAAAGAAAGGTTTCTTCTAAGTTGCATTAATATTCACAGAGGAACAACTCATTACAGATGCACAGTTCTAGTCTCATACCAAGTAATACCTTTGCTAATAGGAGAATATATCTGAATGTCACACTTCTTTTTCACAAAACTTAATTATAAGAGGCTAGAATTGAGAAGCATAGACCCGAGTTCCAGAGTTATCAGATAAGAGAACAATGAAATTAATGTCAAACATTAGCCAAAAAGGCAAACGTGCACGGGACACTTTTAGGATGAGGTTCAGGAAAAGAGGTTGTGAGACAGACTAAACTTAACAATACAAAGAGAAAAAAGAAATTTAAAAAAGGAGGAATCTGAGCAGGGGGGTACGGAACACAGGGGTGGTCCTCAAGAAGGGGCAAGGGATCGTGCAGCCCGGAAAGACACAGCCAGTACAGGCCTTAGCTATCTCCCCATCCTGTGTCACCCACCAAAGACCAAGTGCACGGCTGCCCTAAGCTCAGTCAGAAGTCAGCCTGATGTGGAAGAGACTCTGGGGTCTGAAATGCCACAGCCACGTGGGTGTTACCTGGTAGCACCTTTGCAACAGGGTTTAACATGTCAATTTTACATCAGATAACACACAACTGTTTTCAGTGTGATGAGCCCATATGGCTGCAGCTTTCTAACACTCAGGAGCTAAGACAGAAAGATCATGTGTCTGATCCGAAGCCCGTGGGCTATGCAGCTAAACCACCTTTAAAAAGTCCAAACAAACAAAAGAGTGTCTGTGAATGAGGAGATTAGATTCCAGTATTTTGACAGGGTAAGGATTAGA
>CABHPR010143463.1:69903-91879 GCA_902168415.1 Peromyscus melanophrys | reverse complement strand
GTGTGGTGTGTGTGTGTGTGTGTGTGTGTGTGTGTGTGTGTGTGTGTTTAAAACAACATGCACGTGAGGGTATAGTAGATACTGGCGGAAAAGTAAAACAATTCAGTCTTGACAGTCTTACTTATGTTCGCCCTGATTTGACTAGATGATTTGCTCTGGCATTTTGCATGCATTCATGAAATTGCTGTAAACAAAAGTATACACTGATAATGACATTGAAGCCAGTAACTTTCTGTGTTTACAATAGCGAACCGTTCAATATACAAAGTCAAAAATATTTAAAATTAAGAAAAAAAAATCAACTAATTTTGCAACTATTCATTGCAGGAAACAGAATTTGGAAGGTGTACATATAACTTTAGTCATATTATTTAAGATGGGTGCCTCAAAAATCAGAAAATAAGTGATTCCCCTGCCAATAAAATATTTTCAGTTTTCTTAAAACTGACATACATGTTACACATACTCCCTGAGTCCCAGATTCAATCTTATTACCTGTTTTTGAGTAGTGTACCGAAGGTCGTCTTATCCAGTTGCAGGTAATTTGGCAGCAAGTTTGACCAGTTCCAGCACCATGTTGCTGTGGCCGCCTGTTGATAAATGAGAAGACACTATTGTTAGTTATTAATCAGAATTAATATGATCAGTAAATTAAAGCTCCAGCTGTGATACTCTAACTAAGAAGGAGGGGGCTCAGAACAAGGACTTCGACAGATAACATCAATCATGTCCACAGAGGAAGTGTTTATTCCAATAAGACAGCAATTAATTTATAAATCCATTTGAGGATGTAGTCATTATTTATAAAAATATAAATCAATTTCCAGATTTGTTATTTTTCCAAGTGTTAATGGCATTTGCCCAACGAGTTTTGTTGGGAGGGTGAATCTGAAAAGTGAGCACAGTGACTGGCCAGCTTCTCATGGATGACATTACTTTCCCAGGTTGTTTTCCAGTACCTCAGTGTGGATACAAAAGGGAAACTTAGTGAGTGCTAGGCCTCAAGCTGTTAGACACAGCTCAATCAGAACTGGACACTATTGCTACTATTATTTTTTGTTAAGAAAATGTTTTAATGGGAAAATTATAAGAATTTCCAAGTGTAAGTAACATACGTGATTCTTTTCTCTCATTAATAGATAATTTCACAGAAGAGTAAAGAGAAAAATTACTGTAAAAAATATTCTCATAATTCAGAACTTGGTAAACATGCTATTTATTTGGGTGATGTAAGGGTGATTTAATAGCTACAATAATTATTTGTAATTTAGAGTAATCTAGTGCGCAGTATAAGAAGCAACCAAGAAACTGAACCTTATACATTAAGTTTAAAATTCTTCTAGGAGCATCTGCTCTGTAAACTAAACGGTTTGGATAATAAGACTCCAGCATGGTCTTTGAAATCCAACCAGAGCTATCCCTTGTCATTGCTGATAAATCTAGCGCTGCAGCCCTGTCATAGAGCAGGAGAATTCGCCCGGGTTGTCAGCACTGAAGGTCTTATTCTGCTACAGTGTTGATGAATGTGGACGAAGGCTGTAGCAGGCATGGTTAAGTATTATCTGCATGCCAAATCAGGCCAGTGTTCTACTTCTTATTTTCATCAGTACTCTAGGTCAAGCACTCCTTCTCTTCTGCCCTGCTAGTTCAAGTTGTCTGTCAAGAGGGTTCTAGGGAAACGAAAAAAAAAGAAAAGATCAAACAAAACAAAAACAATCCAATTCACATATTTTGTGGAAAGATAATCTTTTTTAATGAAATTACTGAAGTGCGCAGCTGAGACAATGGCAAAATCTGACTTTTAAAAATATATTGTTTTTACCATGCTGACTTTATTTTAAATATTTTTGCTTCAAAGTCATTAGAAAATCCATTTTAAATTTGGGGATGTGTCTAAGGTTATAAAAAAGCAGATTTATCTCATGCCATTTATAATAGGGGCTCCATGTTCTATAATTCATTTAAAGTGCTTCCTAATTTACCTGATACATTCACAGAGGCAGAGAGATGTCATGTAATCATGTGTCCTAAAGGAGGAGCCGACTCTGCAGAGGGGGAGAGTGACAAAAGATGCCTGGCTCTTTGGGCCTTATGCACATACAGCCTAACAGCAAAAGGATCCAAGTGAAAGTTAAATTTTATAGACCAAACATACGAACCAGTTTAACATGGAAATGAGTTCAACAACTTAAAACACTTGTACAGGTCATGTAAATAACAGTGTGAATTTTTGTTTCCTAAACAAACAAAGTGTGTGGGAGAAAGACCATGCATACAGTAGTAAAACATGGGTTGTGTCTTACTTCTGACGTACAGAAACCATACAGTTAAGTTTAATTTTACACTTAATTCCCACATACCTGATCTAGCATGTTTTCACTAAACGTCTTATACACATGGAAAGGGTTAAAAACAGGAGACTGATCTTCTGCATCCCTCAAGGTCACCTTCAAAGGTTGGGTGGGTAATGGCATGTCCTCTGAACCATTGGCAGCAAACAGTTGTTCTTTTAAATATTCCTTCAGGGAAAGAAGTGCCATGTCAGGGTGGTGAGAAGCACATATTCTCTTTAATAAACTGGTCAATATCCCAGCTTACACTTCCAGCAAGATTACAGTGTGCTGCTGGCCTTGGGAAGAACACATACTCAGAGACACACTTCACTGTCACAGAAAACCTATCAAAAACAAGTTAAACCTAATGTATTGCATAGTTTTAAAAACATTGAATGAATTCTCACACGATGAATGAGTGCTTGGAATGTCCAATCTTTTGAATAGGCATTGCTTCATCATTGAGTACATGTGTTACAATGTTTGGCTACCAAAACACAACTCGAGTGCATGACTTCACACAGGAAGAGATCTCAGTAAGCACTCTGATTTTACTGCGAGGAGTCTCATCCATATGGGCCTATTTATAATGCAAACTCCTGCACACTTAATTTCCATGCTGTGGACTGAAAACTATCAAAACTCGATAGAAACTCAAAATATGTAATTCTAATCATCCAAGTGCTGGTGCAGTCCTGGACAAGAAGAGACAGTCTCCTGCATTATAGCTCATTTTCTACCCATAAATAAGTAAGGCGAATATCCCTAATCTGTTTTATGGGACTCTTTTTGGAAAGCAACAAATTAAAATGAGTAAAAGAATACCATCAACCTAACAAATGCTTGCTATTAATAAGTCATTTAATAAATAAAAATAAAGGTTTGCCTGGCTTTTTAATATACCACAATACATTTTCCCCACCAGTTTTGCAGCTAGTACACATTTCAGAATATTAGAGCTGAAAAGAACTCCAGGGGTCATCCAAAACCCTTACCACCCCATGTGGCACACAGGCAACAGTAGCAGCTTCACTTGGGAGCTTGTTAGCAGGGCGGACTCTCAGCCACCACCCAGTCAGAACCATCCACTAGCAGGAGCTCCAGGGAATGGAAGGCAGTTGAAATGTTACAGCCTAGCCTCCCCCATCCCCCCACTCAGTATCTGGCTTGGAGCAGCCAGAGGACAGCCCTGAGGCTCATGGAGTGAGTATTAGAGTTATGACAAGAAGCCAAAAGATCTAGTCTTGTTTCACTGGGCTGTATGTGTGTGTGTGAGTGTGTGTGTGTGTGTGTGTGTGTGTGTGTGTCCTTACACCTTTATGGATCTACACTGTGTCCATTATGGAAAGCAAATTTCAGATCCTAAAATGCTAAAAAACTAAATAAAGTACTACTGTAGTTGACAACAACAGTGATTTCTTAAATTTTGTCATTGCAGAACATCTCATAAAATAGATCGGTTCTGTAATGACACAAAGACTCTTATTAAATATGATTAGGTAATGACAAATCTGTGAGGAAATCATTTTATGACTATGGCATAGAGCAGAAACAAAAATTTTCTCCATCATAATTTAAGTAAGTTTTTTAAAGAAATAGAAACTCATTGGAAAAGAATAATTTGCTTTGGCTACTAACAATTTTTCTTAACTCATTTCCATTGTTAGAACTACATATAGACTTTCCTGCTTCAACTGTTTAACAAAAAAGTAAATTTGCTGCTAATTCTGAAAAACACTTTCTCCTGTGTTTTCCCTGCTAGGTTGCTAGTCCGTGCTCCGTGAGAGTCAGGTTCTTCGGCCTGCTAGACGGCTCGTTAGGTTGAAGCACTTGCTTCACAGCCCCGGCGATCTGAGTTTGATCTCTGGAATCCCATGCAAGGGGAAGGAGAGAGGATTGATTCCACAGGGTTCGCCTTTGACCACCTCATGCACACACATCATGGACAGGCACACTTGTGATCATGCACACACACCACAGACAGGCACACTTGTGATCATAAAGCAGCAACACTTCCTTGGGACTGTGGGTAAGAGCACTCGCTGTGCAAGGATGAGGACCTGAATTCAGAGCCCAGCACCTTTATAGAAAGCCAGGCTTGGGCCCATGCACCTTCTTCTACGACAATGGGGTCTCTGGAGAAGGGGAGGTGGCTGCAGACAGGAGGGCTGCTGGGGCTGGCTTTTGCCAACCTAGCTCCAGATTGAGTAGAGACTCTCTAAAAAATAAGGAGGTGGGTGCTCAGTGGGTGTGCTCTTCCCTCAAGTCTGTGTCTCCTGCTCTCAGCGTTCCTTAGCTGCCTGTAGCTGTCTGTGTAGGGTGAGGCTACCTTGACATGTCTACTGTTGTTGTCCTTGATCAGCTCAGGTTTAGGCAGACATGTTGGTACGACTTCATGAGTGTAGCTTCTGACATTCCTAGAATACAATTTCTCAGAAATTGTCCCTCCAGCTCTTACACTCTGTCCTCATTTCTTACAGAGCTTCGTATGCCACATAAATAAGACTCTGAGAGCAATTATACTGAAAATCCTGCCTCACTGTCCTCACAAGAAGCTTTAGCCAACCTGATTGACCAGACATATATGCCACTGAAGAGCATGACTTTCCAAGGGAGGAATTTCAGTTAACCAAAGCTAGGCAGAATTGCTGAGTTCCCCAAATAAAGACCACAGCAGAAATGGGTGTGATGATACAAGCCCTCAATCCCAGCACTCAAGACCCAGGCAAGCAGATCTTTGAAAGTTCCTGGCCAATCTGGTTTACAAAGCAAGTTCCAGACCAGCCAGGCTACATGGTGAGGCCCTGTCTCAAAGGAAGGAAGCACAAGCACCAGACTTCCTGATGACTTGAGATTTTTGTTCTGTTATTATATAGGAAATCTACAACTTTACCAACTCAAGAACGATGCTTTCAGGAAAATAGCTATGTCTCTCCTCAGAAAATCCTTCATTTCTACAAATACCAGATTTCACCATCAGATGAATGGGCCACAAATACACAATTCCCAAACTACATCTCTCATCTCTATATTTCAGAACTGAACTGAGTTTATGAGCCGTGTTATTGTTTAAATCATATAAATAAAACCCACATTGTTTCAGGAAGCCTTTTTCTGTACATGCAGAACAGCCAGGGCTAAATAGATTCTATTAATAATGCAATATTGAGTTTAGTATTGACTTTAAGAAGTATTATCACCTCCTTGACTAACCCTTAGCTGCCAGCAGACGCTGCCTCAGGCCAGTACACACCTAATTGCTCGGTAAAAAGGCCGTTTCCCTACCTCATTGAGCCGCATGATGTGATAAATTTGCCTCAGGTACTCGCTGCCACCTGGTTTGTGGCAGAGATCCAGGACCATCACGTTTGTTTTCTGCTCAGTCAGTTCAAGAGCGGCATCTCCTTCTAAGCCTGAGCTTTCCTCCACCGTCACAAATGCACTAAACACAAAGGAGGAATATGTATCAGTGATGAGGGACTGTATCGATGGGAAGAAGAGAGAGTGAGTGGAGAGAAATGTACACTTTGTATTCAAAGCAACCCATAAAGACTATCTTCAAATAGGTTTGTCTTCCCAAACCACCGCGGCTCCAATACACTGCCTGGGAACAAAGCACCTGAAAGCATTTTTTTACATCTGAATCATTTCTTTGAAAAGAGTTCTTTGTTGAATTTAAACTCCTATCTATAAAACGCTTCCCATTAACTGTAATTGTTGAAATTGTTATAATCGTGGGATGAAAACAAAACATTTCTTTTTAAGAACATGTAAGAAATAATTTGTATTTTCTCTTTGAGGACAAAAAGACTCATTGATGCCAGAAGCAGCTTTAGTATCCTGTCTCTTGTACATGCCTCTTTACACCTGTGCTAAGCACATCAAAGGCTAATTAACGTGTCGAAATGCAGAGTCTGGAGTGTTGAATAAAGGACGGGTGCTTCAAGACCCTGGGCTCACCACTGAGCATTTTAAATTGACCTTTGACACCTGTCGCCGTAAAAAATAATACATACTCCCTCTCTTAGTTATTTCTCATAACAGACGCTTATAGAAAATTACTACTCTGGTTATTATTCCCCGCCCCGAAAACGTCTATTATCATGCGGCTAGGAATGTGGAGGTTACAGATATGAAGTATTTCTTTTTGAAAGTTTCTAAGTTTGAGAATTATTTGTATATTAGCAGGAGCTGACAAAAGTTGAGACACCTCCAACTACGCCAGTGCAAGCTTGGGACAGTCCTCCAACTACGCCAGTGCAAGCTTCTGACAGTCATCCACAGCATATGTTCTCCACACCAACTTTCTTACTGTGAGTGCTGTTAGACTGTGTTTGGCTTTGTGATCTAACTATTTGTAGGCATGTTCATGGTTTTATACTGTTTCCCAGAATAAATGGAATTTACTATCGTGTAATCAGCTGTATGCTGCAGTTCATTGCTGAGATTTTGCCCTGATTACAAAATTAGTTCTGCTAAGAGTCAGTGCCGTTGACCTGAGGACTCCAAATGATACCCAGCTGCTGGACATTAACTTTGATATTGCTTCCACATGCAGCTTCAAAACACCCCTGTCTCTTTCACACACACACAGGAAATTTAAGACTACATAAGTCTTGCTCAAGAAAATAGAAAATAAAGTGACCCCTACTGAGTTAGAAATGCTCATTAGCTAGAGCAAATTTTTAAAAGACATTGTTACACTAACAGAAATTTGCACCTATCGTTTTGAAACTGCAATATAGGTTGCAAGCAAAATTTCTTGTCTGGTTTTGCAGAGGATGACATTGAGAAAGTTGAGGCTCCCTGACAAAGGAGGATCTCAGTGTCAACCCCTGAATTGTATCCTTTCCTGTCCATCACTGTGCAGGTGAAGCAAATGATTGCATTCAGTCAATGCTATGATTAATGAGTTCCTCTCTGGATTTGGGACTGCCTATCAATCATGTCATTAGGGAGAATGTGCCCTGAAAGAGGCAGACCTTAGCCAAGCAATAACTGCATTAATCTTAATCTGTATATGCACCCAGCCAGCCAAGTCAGGGTCACCATGATGAAAAACAATAGTCTTCAACTCGACAAATTACTTTGCAAAGACAGACATTTCTTTACTTTTGTAGCCGTGTGTTCTCCAGAATCTAAGTTGACTGTTTAGAGTTGAGAGGTACTACAAAGTGAAGGTTATTTTAATGAATAGTAATGCTTTCAGGCAGCATGCAAGACAAGCGACACTTAAGCTGCCTCCCTCAAACTGCAGTTGTTTTCATAAAACCAAAGCTAAATCTGAATGCGAATGGAAAAGCCTAACTAAAGGATATTATGTACTTCCAAGATAATCTTTTTGAAGAATTTAACAGAAAAATATTTTAATTTAAATTGTTGCATACATTTTTTTCCTTATAAAGAAAGAACCCTGTGATAAAGCTAAGGCAACCTTCTAACTGATGTGGACACACTGATTTGAAATGTGTTTATACAGTTTCCTCGTAGTGCAGATCTATGAGATCAATTTATGAGAAGATAGGAACACACACACACACACACACACACACACACACACACGCGCTGGATAATCAATCTACAGCCAGAGTCAAGAAGAAATATATCTATAGCATATAATCTCAGTAACTTGCTCTCTATAGTAAGTCAATTTTAACTCTTTTTCAAATATATATGACAAATAGATTTAAGCCTAAATTTTTTATATAGTATCATTTATTTTGATATATATATCAAATATAAATTGAGAAAGTCATGGTATTGTGCTAATTATCTTACTTTTCAGAATCTTTGAGGGCTAGAAAACATTTTAAAAATCAGCAAACTCTCATTTTTTGCTGCATGTTGTAAAAAAACAGCTAATAATCTTTGAGTGCTAGCTAACGAACTACATCGTAGACAATATTCTGCTGTACGAGATACTAAATGTGTGGGTGTTCATTTGTTTTTGGTTTTTTTTTGAATTTTAGAAATACCTTTTGAGGGAAAAATTATCTTATGAATGACTGGAAGTATTATTTTGAATATATCTTATTTATAAGAATTCTAAACCAGCAGTATCATACATTCTACTTTGTAAGCATAATCAGATCCGCTATTTTTAGCCTTCTCATTCTTCTCTCTCTTTTTTATATCCACTACCATGAATAATGACATTTGACCTTAATCTTTTAGTCACTGGTTTCACCCTGTAATTTGGTATTGGATGCAAATAATAAAGATTAAGAAGGTCACTAACTATCAACATCACTAAGCATTTCCCTGACTTCTACTGTCACTCCTTCCCATTCGCACAGCAAAGGTGACTGACTGTCTTCTGTATGACTAGACCAGAGAAACTAGGCTCCTTAGTACTCATCACATGGATTAATACAAAATCTCATAGATTAACATGGACAAGCACAATGTACTGGTTACCATTCTGCTAACCAGTGAATGCAACATATTTTTGCCATTGATTGTTTTGGGGATAGGGTCTCACTATGTAGAGCAAGTCTCTGCCTCCTGAGTGCATACCACCACATCTGACAGCACACAATGTATTTTAACAGAGTTTATAGGTAAAAGATGCTTACTAGATCTCAATTTGATGCTGAAAATTTTGTGACTTTTTTCCAAAACAGTTCTGCCAAGTTGGCATCATCCTTGAAACTGAAGTTCTGGAGTGAAGTATAAAATGACCCGTTTACAAGGAATGCCTATGTGTTCATCTGATTCTCAAGCCTGAGCTCTTCATCACTGCCGTCTGCCAGTAAAAGTAATCATATTTCAGGTGACGTTTAGTCATCTCAGGCAGCACACCAGTGTCTGTTAGCCACATGGATAGACCTTTAATAGCTAGGGTGGGGGCGGTGTGCATGGGTATTCAAGCAATGGGCTGACTTGGTGATGTGTAGACCACCTGACCCGGAATCCCTTTATCAATATCATGCAGTTTTATACCTACAGACTAACTTCAACACAGGAGAACTCTACATACATATTTTAATTCATCAGGGACCCTTAAAAATCTTTGCAGTACCACAAATCACTTAGCTGTTGGTGACATTTCCATCCTGAAACAGCTGGGTGTGTTTATAGCTTGTGAGTGATATGCCCCAGTTGCCCTCTGGGATTCTTACATTACCAGATGAAAAATGTGTACCTTTTTGACAATCAGGTACACAGAAAGCAATAAAAAGCCTTTTATATCCATTAATTCTTTCTTAATTCAATCTGTGCCCACTCCATTTACAAAATGCCTCAGGCTATGCACTAGATACCCAGTTGCACACTGAAAAGGAGCGAAACTAAATTCCCCTGGGTTGAGCTACACCCTTTTAATCAGAAACCTTAGATGGAACCTACACCAGGGTAGTGTTCCTGCATATCAACAGGGTTCAGATTTTACAAGGGACACCTGACAGTCCAGTGTTTAGTGGGGCCTACTTATCGTTTTCGGTGCTCCTCAAAGGTCCTATTATTTTTTGCCCAATGACCATTGCTGCCCATCTGACAACAGTCTGTTGCTGTTGTGTATTGGTGACTTTGGTATTGAGAAATCACTTGATGAAAAGGAACAAGCATGGCTTTACCAGTTGATGCTCAGCGTCTTTGCTTTCAGAAGTTGGTGCTCCAACCAGTTGGGTTTTTGCCGCTCAATGCTCAGTATGACCTTTTGGGTCAGTTGAGAAGGGCTGCTTCTCTCTCCTAGAATGCTTTCCAAACACACACAGATGAAAGCCGCTTTCTCTTTACTCCAGCTGTCAAGGGAGGCACCTGTTAAACGTTCCACGGTGTTCCCATCCTCAAATATCCGACATATAATTACAATCAAGTTCCAGACAAGCAGGCCAGCTTTCTTCAATTCAGCCAAGTTTTTTGACATTTTTCTCTCAGACAGAAAAAAGAAGTATTTAATTGTGGGAGGCAAGCATGCAATCACCGTAGGTAACTTGCTGATTACAATAGATACTGCCTGAGCAGCAAGCCTCGTGAAGCCTGGGAAGAAAAGGTAGAAAAGGTATGATTACTGTTAGCATTCTCATGCCATCACATCATGGCTTTCTCTGTGGAGATGTCTACCTTTTGTGGAGAAAATTATTAAGATGAACAAGTACTTAATGCTTTCCCACAGAACTCCAGCAGGAACTCCTGCACTATTACCTGAGAGTCTCCAAATTTCAAGCATGATTTTTCCTTCATAAATGAAAATTCAAAATTTAGAATTATAATTTGTATGTTTATTGTTTAAGATCTAATCTTTGAAGTACAGAGACACTGGTAACTAAGCAAAGGTCCCCATGACCTCTGACACCATGCACCCTTTAAATGCTTTCTTCTTGTCCCTTGCGGTCTGTGACACAGCATCCCAGCTCTTCTCAGCACTGACTGACTGGCTCATCTTCCATTCTTACCAGACATGCGACCTCCTCAGAGTGCCTCTGTAGCCATCCCACCCAAAGCAGGCTCACTGCGCCCACCCCATCTCAAACCCGAGTCTCTTTCTTTCATGGAAACTGTTCTGTGGCCTTTGCTGCAGAACCCACCACCATCTGAAATGATCTCATCCACTGACTCAGCATCTGTCACCATTCCTAGAATATGAGCTCCCTGTGGGCAGCGCTGTATTCCTGACACCTGTGAGCCAGACTGGTTCAATAACTACTCATTGAGTACTTGAGGTAGCTGGTTCGCGTTTCTCCCTCCTCTTCGCTTGTTTGTGTTTCATGCTAGCTCCTTGTTCTCCGAGCACTTCCTGAATGTGGCGCTTGCTTAGTGATCATTGGCCTTTTGTCTGACGAGTCTACACGACGCCATTTGCTTCGTGATATTTCTTTGAGGAATGTATTGATGCTCTATCTCTGAAGCAGAGTTTCTCAATTTCCCACCATGGACATCCGAGAACTGTCTAATTCTTTGTTGTGTGAAGCTGTTCTATACATGGCAGCATTTCTGGAGCATTTACGTTTCCACTAACTAAATGCCAGGAGCATCCCACCTCAGGTGTATCTCTGTTCCCTGGTAGCACATTTGTCCCTAGCTAAAAACTCCTCTTTACTTAATTTTAGGCTATCAGATTTTCTTTTATTTTGAGATAGGGTGTCATGGATCCCAGGTTGGATGAAAACTCTTTATCTAGCCAAGGATGAGATCAAACTTTGGATCTTTCTGCTAGCATTCTCTTCAAGCCTGTTTTTATGAGGTGCTGGGGATCAAATCCAGGCTTAGTGCATGCTAAGCAAGCACTCTTGAACTGGATCCCCAGCCTGAAACTCACTCCTTTAGATGACTCCAGAACTTATAGTCTTGGCCTTCCTGCAGGGTTGCAATGCCACAGACAAACCCTTTGCTGGCATCCTGCTTCTCTGTGTCTCTGTTTTTCATCCCTTAACTCAACACAACCACGTGGAATACCATCCTTCAACTGGCGTGCCTCTCCGGCTTCCCTCCGTCTTCACCCCTTTCCTTTGAAATGTCTTCCTGATCCTTCATGTCTAACTGAGGATCGGTAGTGAGGAATTTCCCCACCTCCTCAGCTCTGATATCCTGTTTCCTGCTAAGACTAACCTAGGGTGCTGGCTCAGTTCAAGCCCCTTCTTATACATGGGACCCCAATAATGGGAACATAAACACCTTCTGACAAGCCATTTTGTATTCTTAAATTATTTTAAATGTCTTATTCTTTATGTGTTTGAGTATTACTCTTCCATTTTCAGGTAGTTTACTTAGAGGATTTTAATATATGGGCTGGAGAGCTGGCTCAGTTGTTAAGGGCACTTGTTGCTTTTGCAGAGGACCCAGGCTTACTTCATTGCACCCACATTGAGGCTCACAACCACCTGTAACTCCAGTTTCAGGGGATCTAATGCCTTCTTACAGTCTCCATGCATACCAATCATGCAGGTGGTGCACATAAATACATGCAGGCAAACACTTAATACATAAAATAAAAGATTTTATTGCCAGGCAATGGTGATGCACACCTTTATTCCCAGCACTCAGGAGGCAGAGGAGGAGGTAGATCTCTGTGAGTTTGGGGCCAGCCTGGTCCTTGGAGTGAGTTCCAGGATATCCAGGACTATGCAGAGAAACCCTGTCTCGAAAAACCACACACACACACACACACACACACACACACACACACACACACACACACACACACAGAGAGAGAGAGAGAGAGAGAGAGAGAGAGAGAGAGAGAGAGAGAGAGAGAGAGAGAGATTTATTAAAGGATTTTATTTTATATTCCCTGCATCCTAAAGAGAGCTTAAATACAATCCCAAACAAACAATTCCAACTAGATAACAAGTATAATTCTCTTTGCACCTGAATGTGTACTGAAATTTCTAACTGTAAAGACCCAGGAACTCAAATACTTAACTAATTCATTAAAGCTTAAGGCAAATTCCAATCAGGAGCTTCAAGTTGTCGCCAAGTAAGTCCATTCTAACATGAAGGCACTGAGTCAATGGGGGTTAACAGCACACAGAGAAGGGCTAGTAACAACCACAACTCATCCAACTGTCTCTAAATGAGTAGACATCCATTCAAATTTCAATAATCCCATTCAGATATGAAAGACTGTGGGCTAGCTAACTACAATATGGTAGCCAGATTTATGTTTATCATTTCTTTCTTTCTACATAGCTGGTACTACCATGGCATATTTGAGTACAAAAAATGTAAAACGGTTATTTAACAATAAAGGAAAGAAAGGCAAATAAATGTTTTTATATTAGTTTTTAGTACTTTATTTAATTATCACTATCAAATATCAGTAACTTGTTGATGTTAACGTGTGACTTAGTGTTTTATTGTTTTTAAAATGTCAGCTTAATACTGCATGGTACAAATATCTGGTTCTAAGTTCACTTAGTTTTATTGGCTGCTTTAGCTTTTTTTTTTTTTAAGGCATTGTAAGAACACAGGTAAGACCTATGCAGTACACCTGTAGAATGAGCTGTGTTCTCAAAATTAAGACCTTTTTCCTTTTAGTCTTAACCACAGTACAGACAAATCTGTTGTTGCAACTTGTCAATAAATACCCAACATAAGTAGGTTAGAAAATATGTATCTTAAATATGAAAGTGTACAGATATGTTTTATTGGTAATATTGGTTTTATAAAACTAGTATTTCTAGTTTTTTGAAAAAAAATTATAATAATAGCTTTTCATCACACCTCATGTATTTTTGCCACCAGAATCCTTTTTAAGAATCTCCCCATGGACAGTAGCCTGGATGAATGTTCCTTCTGGTGTTATCTGTTTGCTTGCTCCAGAATTCATTGTTTCAGTTGAAGCTAGTGCTCCAAACAAAAATTTTCCCAGAAAGCATTCTTTCCATTAAAAATCTTATACCAGTGATAAAACAACATCTCAAATATATTTTACATAACTGCTGTCAAAGAAATAAAACAAAATCAAACTAGTTCGTTGTGCATTTGCTCTTAAACACAATGGAACAAATACGAAAAAGCTGAGCTATGTGTGAGAACTATATGTGTTTTTGGTCTCATGCCTTGTGTAATAGTTTGTGGTGTCCATTTTTCTAAATCATCCATTTTCTCTATATTACAGTACTTGCTGACGGAGAAAAGGTAGGAAACGCACTTTAGTTTGTCTCTGCAGTGGTTCTGTGTTCTACCCTGTGCATGCACACTAAGGACAGATGTTCCCATAGGTTCTATTTATCTTTGAATATGTTAGAATTCTGTGTTTAGAAACGCATCTGTAAGCATTTGTCATTGTTTAGACAAAGTTATAAAGAATATGATCATTTCCCATTAGACTTCAACACTGGGGGGTTAACAGAGTTTGTCTTAATGTGTTACATGCTTAGTTTTGAAATCTTTTGCTAATCAAGACAATTTGGCACAAAGCTCAGAAGGAATTCACATTCAATAAAAATACATGGGAGCTCATATATCAGGTGATTTTCCCACACTTTTCCTTTCTAAATCTGATCAAATTATTATTTCACTTTATGACAGGACAGAGAAAGTGTTCACATTTGCAATGGAAACATATGATAGCATTCCCACCTTAGTACCATGTATTCTGTGCTGTATCCCCAGCACAGCAACATGATCATGTTAGGGTCACTTGGATCTTTTGAGAGAATCAATCTTGTTAACAGCAGATTTGACAATATGGCATTGATCTATGCAGGAAGCTAAAGAAGGAATCATGTCTTCCTTCCCACCCCTATTCTACCCCAACCCTCAGTGTGACAATCTTCAGAGAGAACTTTATAAAAGTTTAGCTTGTTCCCTCCCATATTTGTGTATGTTCTGGGAGTCTGCACCCATCTCATTATACTAGTTCCCTAGTATAATGGACGGTAGAGTACGTGTATAGTATGTCTGTGGTCTTAAATACATAAATGTCCACCGAGTCAATGGATGACTGAATGCCCAACATGTAAATATCATCTGGTTTTAGTAGTGTCCTTATCTAAGGAGGATGTATTTCAAGGATTTGTGTGAATGTCTAAAAATGTAGAGAGTACCAAACCCATATATCCAGTTTTTTCTTATTCATATATATCTGTAAAAAAACCCCTTAATGTATAAATTAACAACAATAATAGATTAATAATAAATTTAAAAGTAGGATAATTTTACCAAGGTATTGTAATAAAAATTATGTGAATGTAGATTCTCTCTCTTGAAATAACCAAAGTAAATATTAACTATTTTTGGACTGAAGTTGAGTGAGGGCAATAAAAACTAGAAAAAGCAAAATTATAATGAAGAGTGAAAAAAGAGAGGGGAGAAGAAGTACTGAATGGCGGTCCCTAAAGCGCTTCAGGACACAGCACAGGAGCAAGAGTGCCTGCTGCCATCCACATTTGGAGGCACATGATGGCCTTCACCTCCTCCCCTCACTTGTTTCATATGGCTGACGGCTCTTTATGACGGTCTGTATGCTGCAACACTACAATGCAGACACTAATTAGTGAGGAAGACCCGACAACGGGTGTATACAAGGTGGGCATTCTTAGGTTAGAAGCCCTTTCAAATGCTATGGAGAAATTCCAACAAGCTTCTTAGAAAAGAAAATATTTCAGTAGGACAACTGAGCAAACAGTGCTCATCAAGTGGTTCAGCCTGCTAACGATACCATGCTGCCTGGACCCCTGAAAGTGAAGGGAATATCCAAAAGCCAGAAGGAAGGAGACCTGCCAACAATGGAGACAACCCAGGGAAAGGGGGACATTTTCCAGTTTCAGTTAAGTGTCTTTACTAGATCCAAAGGCAGTTTGATAGGACATTACTAAGAAGGCCATTCACAGACAACTGCCTTGCGTTTGTTATAGAAGTCTGGATAAATGCTACTCTACATGGATCTCCATGGGAAAGAATGAAGAAAAGGCTAGACGCCCCAACTCACTTCTGTGGCTTCCAGTTGGAATGTTTTATTGTGGAAAGTTTTTCCTTGGCATTGAAAAATATTCTTCTTTAAATATGAACACGAAGAGACATTTTATTTTAGGAAAGAGAAGATTCACACAGATAAGTAATATAATATGAGATTGTAGAGATAAATGATGACGCAAGCACACTTGGTGAAGGATTACTCAAAACAAGACCAATAGATTCAGTCCAGAACCACAGGTCCAGGGAAGAGAGATATCCTATCAGAGAATTATTTACAACTACCAAACTAGGTGCTATTTGACACCTAAAAGCTACATTTGAAGGTGTGTGAAGGGAAAAGAAAATGAAATGTGATGGTTGTAGGGTAAAGAAAAAGAAAACAAAACAGATAAACTATATGAGAGTGATTGTGAGGGCACACAGATCATTATCTAGATTTAAAGTAAGGAAAGGTCATCTGACTTCTGTGACTACTAATACAAAACCAAAAGATTCAAATTCTGAAGTAACGATACACAACCAAGGAGAAAGAAGTGGGAGCGGTCTTCCCCAGGCAAGGGCATGCCAATTGCTTGTCCAATGCCAAATGGTCAATCCTGAAAACATACATACAGGTAGCATTCTACAGACTGAACAGGTTATATTTAGGAAAATATATGTATATGAATATACTTATGCATGCAATAACAATTAATAAAATAAAAAAGAGGCCATAAATTTGAAGGATAGTGGGGAAGGACAAATAGGGGAGTTTGGGGAGAGGAAAGAGAAGGGCTCGAGAGATGTGTTAATCAAATCATAATCTCAAAAACAAAAATAAAGATATAAAACAAATTTTAAAAAATTATGAAGTACTAATAAAATAAAATGAGCATTTGAGTTTTTTTCATTCCTAGCTGCATTGTCTGTGTGGCTCATAGCAAAAAGAGAATAAAGCCCCCTATATATTTGTTGAAATGAAAATTGATTGCCATTCATTGGTCTTATAATTTTTAGAATTTTATTTAACCGAGTAGCCTAAGAGATTGTTTCTTTAGAGACACTTTCTTAGAGAATTAATGTGCTCACCTTTATTTGATTCTTTCCTTCTGAATTCTCTTGGAATATAATTCCATTCTTGTGGAATGCTCTGAAGCAGGTGATCAGGAACATGGGGCTTGTTTAGGTCTGCCTCACTGCTTCTCCTGCATCTCATCATGGATATGACCTGCTGCACAATGTCCTTGACAGCGTCCATCAGTGCCAGTCTCAGACAGCAGATGACTTCTGGCTGGGACTCCGTGTACACTGAGACTTTAAAATCAAGGAGCATATTATGGTTAGCAGAGCCTGGTCACCAGCTGTGCCTTGTTCATCTGGGAAAACTGTTTCACAGTTACCTAGTTTAAATCTATAGAAGAGGAGAGATCAATTTAATTAGAACATCATATAATTGCGAATCAGCTCATAAACCACTTGAAATAGAAGTCTCCCCTACCTGGTAATGAAAGAATATCAATGAAGACTATAGTAAGTGGTGGGACTGACTGCTAGCTTTGGCCTCTGTGGTGGAATAATAATTGCATAACCTTTATAGAGAACCACTTCTCAATAATACTGACATCCCTAGGCTGCTAGTGTAGCTTTGCTGTAGAGTGCTTGCACCCAAAGGACCTGGGCTTCAACCCTACAGCCCAGCACTAGAAAAGAGTCACCATGCCCAACATCGACAAAACTTTAACATTTTACTTAAATATTGACTCACTATTTTCTGTGAAACTAAATCCTAAGAAACTGAGACTCTGTAAAGAACCTAAAGAAACAGGAGAAACCATCTCAACATCCAATGAGTTCTCATATTCCTCTTCACAATAATGCCTGATAGTACACAGCTAAAAAACAAAAGCAAGTTAGAAAAGAGTAAGGTACACCTTTTTTATTTAAAAAGGCCCATGTATGCACACAATCTATTAAGAAGATGTGCTGTCTAATGGTAATGGTGGTTATCGATGATGGGATCTCAAGTAATGCTTCTTCCCTTTTTTCTCTTTTTACTTTCTCTTCCCCTTTCCACCCTATAGCCTGCCTTTCTGTCTTCCTTTTTAATTATCTGTAAGTTCCCACCATGGGTATACAGGACTTACATAATAAATGTGATAAAATATCTGGTTTGCTTCTTTGATTTTTAATATGACTACAATATGAAGGCTGTTATTTAAATCAATAAGGAAAAATATCTGTGCTCCTTTTTCCATGGAATTCCTAAAAACATTGCTCAAATGACTAGCCTGTTTAATAACGGCTTATTGTTAAGCCACCATGGTAAGAAGGAGCTGGTGATAGCAAAACTGATAGTTTGATTTGTAACGTAATATTACCTCAGGTAGTCAAAATGCTGTTATTTTTAGAAATGGTTGAGGTAAAACTACAGGTGCTTTGTTTATTCATTTGTTTATTTTTGTTTCAAAACTCAAATTAACTGGAAGACATAGGGAAACTATTTTCCCATATCAATAACTAATAAATACTTTGGTTATATCTATGGGCAAATAGAGGTTATCTGAAAATTCTAGGAAGTCCTTTATTTAGTTTTATTTAAAAGATGTTTTCTTTTTTGTAAGTAAAGGTGTTGTGTGTGGAAAATGACAGAGAAAACAGTTCTCTAATAATTATTCAAAAATAAATTAATTTATGTAACACATCTGAAATAGTGGTTGAATGCTATATAAGCATTAGCTGGCATTATTAATACCTAGGAGGGATTTTTAAAACCACAATGTTAGTTTCAGAACACAGTTGCCAATGCTCATTATGAGACTCTGAGACATCTTGCTACAAACAAGCTTAAGCAATCTCCACCATCCTCACTCTCTGGCCTCTCCTGTCATTGCTCAGACCCTTTTCACCTCCAGCCACTCTTTCTCAGATCCAATAAATAGAAGCCAGACATCAGGTAATGGCTCTCAGAATCTTAACCTGACTTGATCACCTCTTCCTGTCAACAAAACCTTAGTTTTTAACATTGTAAACAAGGACAGGTATGCCCTATCAAGTGCCACCTGAAATTATAGCACATGGAAGACTGAGGCAGGAAGACTGTGGTGAAGTTGAAGAACCCTGGTTTTTTACACAGAATTTTCTAGACCAGCCGGGGCTACAGAGACAGAACTTGTCTCAAAAGGGACTGGTGACAAGATGGTTCAGTGGGTAACGGTACATGCTGTCAGTCCCTCAAACCTACATGATGGAAGGAAAGAATATTCTCCTCTGACCTCCACATGAGTCTCACACACACACAGACACACACACATGCACACACACACACACACACACACACACACACACACAGACACACGTGTGCATACACACACACACACATTCAATAAATAAAAGAAAAGTAGATACTTAAACTTCTAAGAGACATATTGTAGAGAAAATACATAATCATCCCAACTCCAGCTGCTACAGGCCATGTATTAATTCTGTCTGATTGACATAAGAGAGGAAAGCAAGAAAAAGTATCATTCAATAATAATTTCTAATTTGATTTTTCTGTCATAAATAATGTTAAATTTAATATTAAATTAACTGAAACAAAAGCAAAGAAACATAAAACTTGGGTTGCATCCTATAATTTAAAGAATTTATCATCATCTAATTTTATATTACTTCAAATCAATACTAACATATGAAAACTATTTAATACAGGAGCAATTTCTGTTCATATCTACAAACACTGAGAAAAGAGTAAACCAGAAGATATTTACAGTCTTCCTTTTTATGACTTTATTAAGTCTTTTAAGAAGAAAATAACAAATATTTCTTGGCCAAGTACATAAACAATCAACAAAATCTGTAGCCCCATTAATTTCCTTCTAGCATAACACATAGGAGGTCTTTGAAGGAAGCTGAATAATGGCTGTAAGTCAGGTGAGCTTCACGCCCACAGAAGAGCTTGGTTCCAAGAGGGATAAAAACCAGAGTTCAGGTGCAATGGTATTTGGGTTAAGATGATAAATGCTTTTCAATATTTATAGGAATAATCTTTAAAATTTGTTCATTTCAGAGATGGTAGAGCATAAAAACAAAAGAAACTTTATTACTTAAGTTTTTTTCTATAATTTCAGGGCTGAAGAGATGGCTTAGTAGTTAAGAGCACTGATTGCTCTTCCAGAGGACCTGGGTTCAATTCCCACCATCCACTTGTCAGCTCAGACCTGTCTGTAACTCCAGTTTCAGGGGACCTGGCAACCATGGCCAAACACCAATGCACTTAAAAGTAAAATTTCACAAAAAATGCTGCTATGAACATAGTTGAGCATGTGTCCTTGTGGTATGATTGAGCATTCCTTGGGTATATGCCCAAGAGTGGTATAGCTGGGTCTTGAGGTAGATTGATTCCCAATTTTCTGAGAAACCGCCATACTGATTTCCAAAGTGGCTGTACCAGTTTGCATTCCCACCAAGAGTGGAGGAGTGTTCCCCTTGCTCCACATCCTCTCCAGCATAAGCTGTCTGCAGTGCTTTTGATCTTAGCCATTCTGACAGGTGTAAGATGGTATCTCAGAGTTGTTTTGATTTGCATCTCCCTGATAATTAAGGATGCTGAGCAATTCCTTAAATGTCTTTTGGCCATTTGAAATTCTTCCTTTGAGAATTCTCTGTTTAGCTCTATAGCCCATTTTTTAAAATTGGATTGTTTGTTATTTTGATATCTAGTTTCTTGAGTTCTTTATATATTTTGGAAACCAGCCCTCTGTCAGACGTGAGGTTGGTGAAAATCTTTTCCCATTCTGTAGGCTGTCGTTTTGTCTTATATGCCCAAGGAATGCTCAATCATACCACAAGGACACATGCTCAGCTATGTTCATGGCATCATTATTCATAATGGCCAGAACCTGGAAACAACCTAGATATCCCTCAACTGAAGAATGGATTAAAAACATATTGTGTATATGTACCACATTTTCTCAGCAGAGAAAAGCAATGACATCATGAAATTTGCAGGCAAATGGATAGAACTAGAAAATATCCTGAGTGAAGTAACCCAGACTCAGAAGGACAAACATGTTATGTTCCCACTCATAAGTGGATACTAGATATAAAGCAAAGGGTAATCAGTATCTAATATACATTATATACAATGCAGGAATCAGTACACAGTGTACAGTATACTGCTATGGAATAATTCTCTTGTACACTGTAAAGATTTTTCATTTAAATTGGTTTAATAAAATGCTGATTGGCCAGTAGCTGGTCAGGAAGTTAGGTGGGAAAGTCAAACTGAGAATGCTGGGAAGAAGGGCGGAGTCGGGAGTCCACCAGACACAGAGGAAGCAAGATGAGAAAGCCATATTGTGGGAACATGAAAAGCTACGATTCCTCTAAAGCAAGTTAGCAATCTCTCAGGCTGTTAAACATCGACTCTATCATATAATCCACCATTTCCACTTCTGAACAGTTACCAAAGGGAAATGAAACATGCTCACATAAAGCTTTCTTCACAGTAGCCTCAAACTAGAAATAACCCAGGTATCCATCCAGGCTGATGATACAGGGCAAAACAGACAACCCTAGTGAAATACTCAGGGGATACTTACCAGCAATGAGTAGAAATAAACAGTCAACAGAGCATACTACAACCAAAAGCAACAAGGTACAAAAGAACGCATAGATTTCAACTTGTGCAAGATTCTGAAATTGTCCGAAGTGATCCCCATGACACAAAGTCAATAGTGTCATCTTCCAGGTAAGTATCTAAGTATCACCCAGAGGTAATTACTTAACATAGAGCTGAATGTAAGGACACCTGTGTGTGAAAGGACTTGAACATGACATCTCCATTGCTGTGGTTGACACACAGTTTCTACATTGGTCAAAATTACTGAACTCTTCACTGACAATGGGTGCATTTCATTATACATAAAAAGTATTTGGGACTGGGGATGATATATCAATGAGTAATAATACTTGTAAATTCATGAGGTCCTCAGTTCAGAGCCTCAAAATCCATGTACAAAGTCAGGAAGTGGCTATATATGGTTCTAACATTGTCCTGGCCAGGGAACACAGAGACAGGAGCGTCATTGGGGTTTGCTAGTCACCTAGTCAAGAAAGCAGTGAGTTTCAGGTTAACTGTTAGACTTTATATCCCAAGAATAAGCCAGGGAGTGACCAAAGTAGGCACTGAACATACATGTCTGGCCTCTGTACATGTGTGCACCAGCATGTCTCTCTCTCTCTCTCTCTCTCTCTCTCTCTCTCTCTCTCTCTCTCTCTCTCTCTCTCTCTCCCTCTCCCAA
>CABHPR010143463.1:49328-69803 GCA_902168415.1 Peromyscus melanophrys | reverse complement strand
CTCTCTCTCTCCCTCTCTCTCTCTCTCTATATATATATATATATATATATATAGGAGAGGGAGAGGGAGAGGGAGAGGGAGAGGGAGAGGGAGAGGGAGAGCCATGCACACATACACACACAAGTGAGACTGGGAGTCAGACAGACTCCCTGGCAGGCAGACAGATAGTGAGAGGGACCATGACTAGATAACAAAAAGGTGGCAAATCTCCTAGATGGACAGCTTCTTCCTCAACTTCCTGACTTAAGGCAAAAGCCTGGCAGCCTTTGTCTCCCACCAGCAGACCCCTTGTTGACAGACCCATTCAAGGAGTTCAGGACTGGAACAGGGCATGTTGCACTGTGGTGCTGGGCCACTCAACCACCCCAGCTTTCTTCAGCTGAGCAACCCTATAGTAGGTGAGGAAAACTCTTTAAACCCCAGCGCTTGAGAAGAGACTGGAGGTTTTGGCTTCATGAGTGGCCCCTATGCTTTGCAGAGGGTCTTTTTCTCCCTGTGTCTGCTGCAGGTGTGTGTTTTCTGCCTTTCTTCAATGGCTGGTTCTGTCCCCAGTGCTTGAGATTTCTCTGCTGCTATCTGGTGCCCCTCAGACTTTTCATGCTCTTTGATTCTTTAACTGGCAGAGAAAACGAATCTGATCAAGCTCTTGGACTATGTCACAAGCACACACAAGAGACGTTTAAATTTTCTAAAAACACAGTACCACTAGAGACACACCACAGTTGTCCAAACACGAGGCTCAAATAAAGGAGTACAATGTAGACAGAGATAGTCTTAAACTTCTGAAATGCGTAATGAAGAACATCACTGGGTGGGATAAAAAGGCAGGCCTCTGCAAACCAACATCAGTAACAAGAAAGAATTAAGCTATGTATGCATTCTAAAGAACTCTTACAAAGGATCTGTGGAGCTGAGAAAGATGAGCAGGAAACAAAGACGCGGCATCACATCTCCAGGTAAATTTGGAAATTCTGATACTTCACTGAGAGCTTCCCAACAGCCGTGAGGGTTTAGCGAAGTGACTCAGAAAGCAAAGGCTGGTGCTGCCCCAGGAGCCAACTGAGCAATGTTTACCGGGTCTGTAAAGTTTCCGGGCATTTTTGACAACAGTTTCCTCATTTACAAACCAGTTCTGGCATTGTCTTAAGAACTGGCTGCTGTGTGTACTGTGAATTCTAATTGATCTTAATAATAAAACCCCAGTGCCAGGTATCGGAGTAAATGCTGAAAGATCAGAGAGACAAAGGAACAAGCCACAGCCACCTCTCACCTCACCAACTCCTCAGCCAAGGACTGCGCTCCTGTCTCCTCCTGCCTTATATTCCTTTGTTTGACCAGACAGCTCACTTCCTATCTCCAGCTCCCTAGTGCTGGGATTAAAGGTGTGAGCCACCACTGCCTGGTCTCGATGGCTAACTAGTGACTAGCTCCACACTCTCATCTCTAGGCAAGCTTTATTTGTTAGAGCACAAACAAAATATCACCACTGCCATGATTATGTTCTGATGACAGTTTTATTTGTTCTATTGCAGATGATTTGATTTGGTGATTGTCACAAAACCTACCTCTTATAAAGAGTAGTTGCTGCTCAGATATCAGCATTAGGCATCTAACATTTTATCATAATCTTTTAAAATGAGTAATGTCTTTCTTAATTATTTTAATCTCAATCAATATTTTATTCATTTAAAAATTATATATATATACATATATATGGTACAGTTTGGTAATCTGATACATGTAAAGTCAAAATGAATTTTTCGATGACAGAGTCTCATATTAGGCCACCCTCACTTGCTGTGTAGTTGCCGATGTCCTTGAACTCATAATCTTCCTACCTCTACTCCCCAAGTGCTAAGATTACTAGCTTATGCCACTACATCCAGTTCAAAACTAATTTTCAAAATCCATAATAACAAGTATATCAACATTTTAAATGAAGAACGGGAATACTATGCCTCTGGTCTCCCTCACCCTGACTTCGGTCTACAAATATGACTTTTATTCAGTAAACCTTCTGGCTGTTTTAAATTTATACAACTAATGCTAACTAAAGCAAAGACTTTGGTTTGTTTTAGTTAAAAATTTTACATTTCCTCTCTCTCTCTCTCTCTCTCTCTCTCTCTCTCTCTCTCTCTCTCTCTCTCTCTCTCGTGTGTGTGTGCGTGTGTGTGTGTGTGCATGCGTGCGTGCGTGTGTGTGTGTGTGTGTGTGTGTGTGTGTGTATGTGTGTATGTATGTGTGTGTGTCCTCACAGGTGCATGTGTACAGGTTAGAGGAGAAGTTGCAGAAGCCACTTTTCTCCTTCTACCTTCTGGGCTCCAGGGTTAGAACTCGGGTCACCTGGCTTGTCGTCAGTGTCTTTACTAGCTGAGCCATCCTACAGGCCCAAGGTTTGTTTTACCTCCATATTAGTCAATGTTTAAGCCAACAATGTTAAACAACTAGTTGGCTTTTTCTCTAGTGACCATGGGGAACCATGGTGAGGTTTCCAGAGTACCAACCACCTGTGGTGGTGCACATCTCTGATCCCAGAACTCAGTGGAAGCCTGCCTCACACACACTGCCCTCTTGGTTTGCGTACCAACACTGCAAATTTTAACTAAAATAAACGTGCCAGCACAATGGCTCACTGAGTAAAGGTGCTAGCCATGCCAGACAAGGAGAGTCTTGAGTTTGAACCCAGAAAGATGGAGGGAGAGAACCGACTCCACAAAGTTGTCCTGTGACCTCCACTCCATGGTACACACACACACACACACACACACACACACACACACACACACACACCCACACACTTACACAATAAAGAATATGGCATTAAAAATTTTTAATAAAATGAAATCCATTCAAATATACCTGAGTGACTATAATCAGAAAGTCAAGAAATAATGAGGAGTTATCAAAGATGTGGAGAAATTAGAACCCCCACATCCATCTGGCAGAAATATAAAATGAGGTAGTTACTTTGGACAATACTATGGCAGTTCCTCAATAATTAAGCATAAGTTTACTTTATCACCCATAAATTCCATTCCAATATATATGGTAAAAGTTATGAAGACATACATTCACACAAAACCTATACATGAGCATTTATTTATTTATTAACTTTTTATTGATTCTTTGTGGATTTCACATCATACATCCTGATCCCATTCATCTCCTTGTCTATCTGTATCTACCCTCTGTCTTTGCAACCCTCCTCCCCAATAAAACAAAGTTTAAAAGACAAACCAAAAACCAAACAATAAACAAACAAAAAGCAAAACAAACAAAAAACAAAAACTCTAGGTGTGGAAGCTCTAGTGTGGCCCAGTGGGTCACACAGTGGACCTTTACTTGCAAGTGTTCATTGCAATGAGTCATTGGTCTGGTTCGAGACCGCTGGCTTCTGCTGTAATATTGATACTGGGCCCTCACTGGGACCCCTCTTGGATATCCTGTTGTTGTTCTGTGTCATGGAGACCCTGTAGCTTTGGATCTACATTTCCAGCCCCTTAACATACTCTAGCAGTTCATAGATGGGGTGGATGTTGGGGTGGGATAACTCATAGCCCTGGTCCTAGGCCTGGGTGATAGCTGGGCTGGTCAGCCTACAGCATTCCCTCATCGTCACCACCCAAGCAAGCTCTCCAGCACGGCCTCAGCTAGCCCACCCAGTGCGGCAGGCAGCAAAGAGCAGAGTTAGTTCTGCTCTCAGGCCTTCAGGTCTGGCTCACAATCGCCCACACCACCAGGGCCAGCTCTACTGAAGGCTGCAGTGGGTGAGGGCAGGACCAGCTTTCCCACTCTCATGATCCTGGGGCTATCTCTCCTGCCTGCCATAGGTGGCAAGGGGCAAGGGGGCAGTGGGGAGGGCATCTTTCCCTCACCCATGCTACCACATGGCATATGAGGGGGAGGTTGGGGTCAGCTCTCCTGTTCTCATGCCCTTGGTGCTGGCTCTCCTTCACCTCCACTGACAGGGTCAGACCTACTGTGCTGCCCAGGTGAGGTGGAAGGCCTGCTCTCCTGAGTGCTGCGTCCCATGAGGGGTGGAGTCAAATGTGTGTTGCTCTATCCTCACTGTCTTTGGTGGTAACAGGAGCCACAGACATCAACACAGACCTAGGTTGCAGCAGAGTCATGGACTCAGACAAGGCCCTGGGTATAGCTCAGGCCCACATGATACCATGTCCTAGGGTGGCAGCACATGTCACTCAAGTCTGTATGGACCTAGTCATCGCATGGCCATTGGCCACAAACATGGGAAAGGTGGTGGCCCAGACCTGGACATCCATGTGGCCTTTGGTGAGAACACAGGCCATGAACATCAACACAGGCTGTAGGACCATGAATCCAGACAGGGTTGTTGGCAGCATCCTGGGCCCAGATGTTATCATGGCCCTAGTTGGCATCACAGGTCAGCCAGTGGCAGCATGGGCCTTGAACACCAATATGTCCCCAGGTGATAGCCTGGACCCTGTGCAAACCCTTGGCCTTCAATGGTAACAGGAGCCATGGACATCAATGCAGACCCTGACTGCAGTAGGGTCATGGACCCAGACATGGCCCTTGTTCACAGTTGGGGTCTGGATGTCACCATAGCCCCAAGTGATGGCACGGGCCACCTAGATCTGTACGGCCCCAGTAGCAGCTAAATACTCAAAAACCAATATAGCCTCGGATGTCGGACCAGACTTCTAGCCTCTGCACAGCCCTGGGTGGCAACAAGAGGCACTGACATCAACAAAGAGCTTGGCTGCAGCAGGGCCATGGACCCAGACATGGCCTCCAAGAGCAGTATGAGCCGGATGTCACCCTGGTCCCAGGTGGCAGTGTAGGATTCTTAGATCAGCATGGCTCCTATGGGGGCACATTCCTCAGACACCTACATGGTCACAGATGGTAGCCAGTACTCTGGGTATCTGCAGGGCCCTGGATGGTAACAGAAGCCATGGGCATATACACAGACCACCACTGCTGCATAAGGGCTATGGACCAAGACATGGCCCTTGTCAGCAGCCCAGACATCACCATGGCCATGGGTAACAAGCAGGCCACCTACATCAGCCCTCCTTCATCAGATCTGCCTCTCTCCCCAGCACATAAACCATTCTGCCTCTCTCCCATTTCACCATTCTGTACTTGCTAACCATAATGGTCCCCAACCATCTGGCACCTGCACTCCTGGTTTATTTCTGCCAGCCCAGGCCAAGTGGTCTGGGGCAGAGCTGGGGCTGTTCTCCTCAAGTATTGTCATTCTTGTTTTCTCTCCCTAGCTCATGCTCTTTCTAAGGAATTCAATGTTGAATTTCTAATTATAAAATAGATCTTGTATTTCATGTTCAAATTCATGTGCAATAAACACATGTCAATCTTTAACAGAAAAAAAAATTACAGTGAAGTCACATGGACTATCAGTCAGGAGGTTTTTTTTTTTTTTTTTTTTTTTTATTTTTATTTGATTCTGTCCATCTTACTGAGATGGCCCTGAGGTCTCTAAGAGTCTTCTTCTTCCCAGGTTTACTCAGCACTGAGATGTCAGTGATGACTCCTTTGTTATTCTATACTGAAGTGAGAATGACTGCGATTTGTCTGAGTGAGCTATGCTGAAATTCTTTACAGCCTTATCAGAAGGAAAAATACACGGTGAAATTTTAGAATAATGTACTAGTAAGTTGATGTAGGTAGGTCAATTATATTTGCACAAGTAGGGACCTAGGATTGGCCAATGCAAAAGCAAGGTCATGTTATGTTTCAGCTGTGTTTCCTTTTCTATTATTTGAGAATATCATACATGCATATAATACGTTTTCATCAAGTCTGCTCCCCATTCTCCTCCCTTTAATTCTCCCTCTATCCCTTCCACCACCACTTTTCTCTGCCAACTTCATGCTCTTTAAAAAAAAAAAAAAAAAAAAAAAAAACTCACTGAGTCCACTTAGTGATGCCCATATTTAGATGGGTGTAAGACCAGTTACTGGAGTATAGGCGACCTCTGAGAGGCAGATCCCTGAAGAAAATGGATATATCAACTTCTAATGTGTTATATTTTCAAGTTAAACAGAAGTCATAGAAACAAGATCACTTCTGCCATGAACTTGAATATTATCATTTTAGCATGTCACAAATAACCACGATTAGCAACAGAAGCACAGAAACACTTCTGAAATTTTGGGGAGCGAAATGACAAAGGCATGAGCTCCGAGCTCCGCAAATGTGTGTGTAAAGAACACACAAATGCAAAGCAAAGCACACAGTCACTTGTTCCCTTTTGAACTAGCACATTGAGTCGACCTTATCACTCCATGTCAGTACAGTTTCATGTCACGAATAACGGTTCAAGGACTTAACACTTGAAGAAGAAGGAGTGTTTGAAGTCTAAGGCTAACTGATTACCATCTTTTGAGAGAATTCAAAAAGTGCTAAAGCAGCAGGGTGGTGAGTTTAAGGGTTGTTTAATTTCTGTTCCTTATGACCAAATTCTAAGTAGAGCAGTCCTACATTAGTGCTGTACTAAGAAATCTGCCTGTCTTTTGGGGAAAAAGAAAGCAATGAGAGAATGCAGGAAAACTAAGAGGTAAGACTTTAAAAAGGATAATTGTCACAGAATCTCCACATAAATAGATTCTGTTTTTTGAAACCATTATATGAAGTTATCTAGATCAATGTCAGAAGGATAATGACCAGGGAAGATGAAAACTACTAACTTCAGAACAGTAAAGTGAGATTAAAGTGTATGTGGAACAGTCAGAACGGCCAGGAAGATCAGGAACACCACGACTCTGAGCCAGTCAGCTATTCCACCCAGAGCCTGAGAAACAGTGACAATAATACCAAAGCAGTGTGTAAGAAAGCACACAGGCTGAGCAAAAAACGTAACTGATGTAAAGAGCAGTGGAGGGAAAAGACAATGACAACTGCCTCCAAGTTCTCACCCCTTTCTCCCCAAGACATTAAATATGGGCATTTAAAGGTGGGATACTAAGGATGAAACAATGTGCAAGTCTCTGCCTGGTCTGAAGGTGAGCGAGCTATAAACACCTCAGATTACAGCATCTGGACTTTAACATCCTGCTTTGCTGCAGGAAGGCAGGACACACGTGGAAAAGCACGTTACTGTCATCCCAGGGTGAAAATGCTAACTATGGAAGCCTGACAGCGAAGAGTTTGTTTCTTCAATGCTCAGAACCTACATGAAATCATAACATGGTAGCACATGTCTGGAATTCCAGCATTTATATGTGAGGAGAGAGGCAGAGACACGGAAGAATTATCTGGAAGCTTGAGAGGCAAATAGGCTGCAGTATATGGCACTGTAGTAGAAAACAAGGAAAAGCTTGTCTTAAAATGGAGTGCATTGAGTTTGCAAAAAAGATAAATATATCTGTTTTTCCTAATAAAGAAATAAACTCAAAAAAAATGAAGGAATCAACCCTCAAAGATGTTCTGTGACCAACATACACACACTGTGGCATATATGCAGACACACACACACGTACACACGTACACACACACGTACACACATGTACACACGTACACACACACACAGGCACACACACACTGTGGCACACATGTATGCACATGCACACAAACATACACACATACACATATATACACATGCTGTAGCATATATGCACACACACATAAGAACACACAAGCACATATACACAGTAGTAATTTTTTTAAAAACCACGTTTTTAACAAAGGAGTGAGAAGGCATGCTAACTTTGAAGACAAAAGCATTTCTTTCATAATAATAAATGCCCACTATCTAAAGAAAGATGACTGATAGTTTTGTCTCTTGGTCTCCTAGTTAGCTTTCTATTGCTGTGATAAATCACCATGACCAAAAGCAACTTGGGGAAGCAAGTATTTCTTTCATCTTATACTTTCAGGTACTATTCTGTCCTGAGAAAGTCAAGACAGTTACTCAAGCATGGTAGGAACCTAGAGTCAAGAGCTGAAGCAGGAACTGTGGAGGAGCATGCGTACTGGCTTTTTCTTCATCCTGCTCAGCCTGCTCTCTTACACAACCCAGGAATACTTGCCCTCAGGTGGCACCATGCACCGGGCCCTCCTACATCAATCATTAATCAAGAAAATGCCCTACTATTTAAGGCTTACTCCATGAGATGGAACCCAAACCTGGCAATGCTCAGGTGGTCATAAACCTGGGACTAGATAGGCCATGGCCTAGAAACTATTGCTCTGCTAAAGATGTGCAGCCATATAATGACACTCCGCTGTACTCATAGATCAGTGTCTTGCTTAGCCATCCTTAAAGTAGCTTCCACCTGCAGTAGAAGGGAATAAATACAGAGACCCACAACCAGAAAATATTCTGAGGGTGACAACCTTGAAACATCCAGTCCTAAATGGTAGCACATCTTCATCAAAATCCTCCCCTCAGGACTGAGGAAAAAAGACTGTAAGAGCCAGTGGCAATGGAAGACACCAAGGAAACAATGCCTTCCTGACACTACAGGACTGACGCACGGATGAACTCAGAGACAGTGGCAGCATGCACAGACTCTGCATGCTTCCAGCACAGATAGGGACACAGTGCTAACAGGGGGAGTGGACAGATCTCCATCCCTAACCCAGAAGTTATCTCCAATTGACAACTGCTTGCAAAGGAAAACTTAGTGTTCTCCAGTGGAGTTTCTTCCGGTATACAAACCACACTCAACTCAAACCATGGCCAACTCGTAACAAACTCAATAGTATTTGGGGGGATATTTTGTCTTGTTATGGTTTGTCCGAGCATTATCTTTCACCCTACAGATATTTTGCTTATATGTTATGGTTTCTGATCTTGTGTTTTTATGGGTTTCCCATGTGTGCACACATGTGCATTTGTGTGTGTGTGTGTGTGTGTGTGTGTGTGTGTGTGTGTGTGTGTGTGCAGGAGTGTGTCTCAGTGTGTACATGTGCTTCTCATGCTCTTTCCTTGTTCTTGTTTTCCTTTTCTCTGTCTGTTTTATTCTGTTCTGGTTTGTTTGTTTTTGCCTGTTTGTTTTCTAAAGAGAGAAAGAAGGCATGGAGTTGTAAGGGTGGGGAGGATCTGGGAAGGGATGGGGTGGGGAAACTGTGACTTAGAATATATTGCACAAAAATCTATTTTAAATTAAAAAGAAAGAAAGAAAAAGCCCTACACACTTGCCTACAGGAGGAATTTTCTCAACCGAGGGTCCCTCTCCCCAAATGCCTCTAGCTTATGGCAAGTCAGGACAATTAGTTTATAGAATACATGGACCAAAGTATGACAAAATATTTGTCATATCTTACTAATATCTTATATGTTAAACAGCAAAACATAATGTATGATAAATACAAATCGAAGTGTTATGACAGGAAATTTCCTTAAAATCAGAAAAGAGAACATACATTCGATAATTTTCCCTTCACCTCTTTCCACCTTACCCCAAGTACATCACATTTGACAGGAGATAAGTGGTTCATGGTTCTGAATAGAAACCCTTAGAATAAAAAGATGCATGGAAACTTATACAAAAGAGTCAGAAAAACTGGAATCTATCAAACTTTGAAAACACATACAAAGACAATGTAAGTATTAATAAAGCACTTATCTTCTCAATGGTAAGTTTCTCATACCTGGAATGTTGTATAAAGAGTCCCAGAGCTGTTCCTCTTCCATGTAGCTCAGGAAAACATTTCCAAATGTTTGTGGCGACAAGTGACAGTGGTACAGAACTTTAAAGATGGCTTCCACCACACTGCAACCTCCCTGCTGGTCCTTTTCTGTGCCAGTAGCTTGTTCTGGAAAAGAGTGAAAATGTGGGGAATCAGTGGCTGTGACCACATTCTCATCTCTTCCTCCAGCACTGTCCTAGGTCACACACCTGTCTACTATTTGCACTTCAGAAACACCACAATCTCTGAGGGCTACAATCATTCAACTTCACAGTTTCAGATTTATCTGTGGGTAGCTATTGAAAAGACATCTGTGAGAAGGACCATAATGGCATCATTTCAAGAGTGAGGCCAATTTTCCTGTATGTCATAATTCTTTTTTCCCTTAAGGAAATATTTTTGTCTATATTTCTCATTTAAAAATTATGCACATTCAAGACATATTTTAAAAATCTAGATAACTTAGAAAACTAAAAGTGTACCACAAAAAATTCACTTGTTCTTTGAATCATGTAATCAATTGTGAAAAACAAATTGTGAGTGTTTCCTAAATATATTGACACTATCATTTCAGAATGAAACAACTTTTCAATTAGTTCCTTGATTAAACCTTACGAGTTATTTTAATTGACCTTGTCACCCGTCCTCTGCTTCCATTACGGTTTCCTTTAACGATCACTAATCAGAGGACCAGGCATCAATGAATTAATATGGTACATGGAACTGAGAAATAATCCTTATTTTTCTTATATAATACACAGCTGAGTCATAATAAACAAAAATATGTATTGACTTAAAGATAGTATCAACTCATGTCTCCTAATATTTTAATATCTTCAATTAATATCATCTAGGGTCATTGGAAAAGAGTGTATTTCCTTACACTCATTCATCACTTTTATTTTATAATTTTATTTCTTGGTTTGCATTTAAGAGTCCACTCTTATCTGGAAATTAAAAAGCAATGCCATAGATTTTATGCAGATAGCACATGATAGTTTTTCTTCATAATATCACTTTCAATCAAATTAATTTTTATTTAACTAGTCACTGCTGTCCATATCCACCTTCTTTGTCTTCTACTCAAAGGACACAGTTTGTTTGAGGGAAGCTGACTCCAGTCACCTAGGGTGGGCATGCAGCCAAAGCCGGGCAGATCAGGCCTGAAACCACTCATCAACTCTGATCAGTTCATAGATGGGCAGGTAACCAACAGGAACCTTCCTAAAGAATTTTGCTGTAATAATTGTAAGTGGTGTTCTTTTGACCACATTTGATATGCTGGTAGAATAGGCTGGAAGTTGCTTTGGGTGGCCATTTGGGGAAAATATGTTACTAAAAATTAATCTGCTACAGTAAAAATCAGAAATAAGACTGCTTCCCCCCCCCCCCCTGAAATTATTTTCCAATTCTCAAGCATCTGTTCAACCCAAAAGGATTCATTTTCTGTTGTTGTCCTGTAAAGGACTGTAAAATGCTATCTTCAGGGCACGGCAAAGTCATTAAATAATGATCTCACATCAATTACTGCCACCTACATGGGGCCTGTATAAAATTGGGCTTGTCAACTATCAGTCATTGCCAGTAGGGTTACACAGGGCCATCCCCCTCCCTACTGAACTATTGGCTACTGATAGATTCTGGGGTAGAGGAAGTCATTGCTTTCAGTTGTGAACCCAGTGATGAGCCTACCAGGCTCATGTACAGACCTAAATTTACGGTCACACAGGAGGTCGGGTGGGTCACAAAACATAAAGACACAGATGCAGGAAAAGAACTTGTAGAGGGGAGGAGGGATTGACGAGTAAGACAGGGTAGGGGTGAGGGCAATCAGAATGCACTTTCTACATTTCTACATGCATGGAGTTATCAAAGAACAAATTTAATAAAAGTTATGTCATTTAAAAAATATGTTCTCATATATGTATATATACATATGCATGTATATATATACACACGTTTATATATAATATATACATGCATATGTTATGTATCTAGAGAAAGATGGAGAGAGAGAGGTTGTGTTGTAGCTGCAATAACGAGGGCTGAGCACCCCACTGTTACTCTCTGCATTTTGACCATTGGTGGATTTCCAAAGTTCTATAATTGCTTCTGCTGTCTGTGTGTGTGTGTGTGTGTGTGTGTGTACCACATAGGGTGGTAATACTCATCCCCAAAGCATAGATTACCTAACAAAATTCCCATTACACAATACCACACAAGGAAAACCCCTTTCTACAGTTACCTTTATACCCGTAGATGACTGTAACTCTCACTCTCATCAAAGCTTTTCCCCAGCAGATCAAGGACAGATACTATGCAGATTCATAAGTAGTCACAGTACACAAAACAGGCAATGGGGTGTCCAGCCCCAATTAGTACATCTAGAATACAACGTTTACATCCAAGGTTCAGGAAAATCACAGAAAAGAGGGTGGAAGGGTGTGAGAGCCAGAGGACCAGCAGTTACACTGGGAGATAATGTCTTCTAGTCCTGACAGGCAAGATGCACCCATGAAATCTCAACAATAAGGTAACAAGACCTGTACAGTTGTCACACTGGTCACACGCCAACGTGGATGGGGAAAATTTCACAAGCCCCCACCCCTACATGACAAGTTACAGGCATTCAATGACTTCTGAGAAAGAGAATCAGTTTTTTTCCAAGATAAGCTAGCTCCCTGATAAATTATCCAATCCCAAGTGGTCAACTCTTGCATATTTGAGTAATACTAGATGGACTGAGTAACTTTTACACACACACACACACACACACACACACACACACACACACACACACTTGTTGTGTGATATTTTGTTTGTGTTCTGACTAATTAAGCTTGCCTGGAGATCAGAGGGCCGAGCTAGCCACTGGTTAACCATAGAAGTTGAGCGGTTGTGGCTCATGCCTTTAATCTCAGCACTCTGGAAGTCGAGAGAAAAAGTGGTAAGTCGGGGTGGAGACAGAATCTCAGCCCTTTTGGTCGGAGGATCTGGGGAGGTAAGATGTCACTGGTAGCTGCTCCTCTGCTTTGAGATCTTTCTCTAAGATCTGATCTTTCAGGATATTACCCCAATATCTGACTCTTGATTTATATTGATAAGACTAATTAGGTTCACACTTCATGCACACACACACACACACACACACACACACACACACACACACACATTTGTATAATATGTGTATATATTTAAAGAAAACAAGGTCTTGAATTTGAGAAGCAGTTGCAGGGCACTAGAAGAAAAGGAAGAGTGCCAAGTGATGTAAATACAGTATTCATGTGTAAAATTCTCAAAAATTAATATTCTTACAATATTTCAGTCACTGGTGCATATTTGAGAGGCTTTAGCTTCTGTACTCATGTGCACACATGAAATCATGACAGCAGTGTAAGGGTTTGTGTCTGTCATTCCTGTTTGCGTCTATTATCCTTACATAAATGATAGCAACACCCTCTTTCATTCTTCTCTAAATTTTTTGCTTTACTTAACGTGAATGCATGTTTTTCCTGTATGAATATCTGTGCACCATTTGCACGCCTGGTGCCTGCTGAGGCCAGAAGAGGACATAGATACCCTAGAACTGGAGCTAAAGATGGCATGAGTTGCCATGTGAGTGATGGGAAGTTTCTCTCCCCATCCAATAAGGCCAGGCCGGAGAGGTACCAGTCTGGATGTGTTTAGGGCTGTGTCTCGGGAACCTAGTAAAGACCATGGCCTTTGCCAAGTGCCCAGTCACAGTGCTTTCCTTTCCTCTGATTTCCCCCTCATACCCTTGAGGTATTCCTGTGTGTTCTCTCATCCTGATACTCCCCTAGTCCTTTCAGGAAAACTCACCTTGGATTAACTTTTTTAAAACCTGCTTTTTTGAAAGGTAAGGGACCCAAGCTATTTTTATGGCATTTGACGGCAGAGGGACAATAGACTAACGTTTGACAAAGTAGAATTGAGCTGTTTTGGTTTTGTTTGTTTGTTTGTTTTATTGTTCGTTTGTTTGAAATTCACCTACTTGTAAAGTTAGTCTTGAGGTTCAGGACATAGTACTCACAAACATGGAAACTTGGCATTTGGGAAAACAGGAGTCATCTCCACATCTCTGAGCTTCTCTCCTGAGGCAGGGAACAGAAGAATTCTGATTTCCTCTACAGCAGGTCAAGAGGCCAGCCCTGCAGAGGTCCCTCTCTGTACCAGAAGGCAAGGAAAGCCCTCACTTCTGAAGATACGGGCACACGGGGAGATCTAAACAAGCATTACTAAGTTGCTGACGTTAATTCCTACTAGATCACATTCTTTTCCTTCAGTCATACTCTGAACAACTGTGCACACATGGAAATATTCATGTTGGGCAGCAGGAATAGCTCAGTGGTTAAGACTACTTACTGTTCTTGCATGGAGTATGGCAGTTCACAGCCACCTATAATTCTAGTTCAATGGATCTGACTTTCTCTTTAGGCCTCTACAGGTCCCTGTATGCAGGTGGTGCACATGAACTCATGCAGGCTGACATAAATGAATAAAATCTCTAAAAAAATCAGAAATACACAGGCTACCCTGTTTTCATTGGTCTTCTTTACTGAAGGCCACTGCAGCAATATTTATAGTAAACGAATGTGTATGTTCAAGTTGGCTGATCTTTTCTTATAGGTGCCTCAGCCATAAATCTTACAGTGGGAAAAGGAGACATTACTTTTCCTTCCTGTAGTTCCTCCTTCCCTTCCAAATGTAGATCTAGTCCTTTATTTTTTCTCCTTTTCCTTTCTTCTGCCTCTAGGTTTTATATTATATTTATAATATTTATATAATTACATATTATTGGCTTATCCAATATACAATTCTTCAGGTATGTCTCCATGATGCCTTCAATAGTGGAAGAAATAGAAACTGATGAGGTCTAAATTCAGGAGACAGAGATAGGAGGATGGATGCCAGAGATAAACCAGCCAGGGCTACAGACCAAAATCCTTGTCAAAAAAGGAAAGAAAACAAAAGAAATCAAATAAGTAATCAGTGAGCTCTATATATCTAAGAGCTCTATATATCTAAAGCATCATTGTGCAAATAGACGTCATGGACTTTGTCGTTTGCAATCAATAACTTTACTCAAGAGAAATCCTCCAATGTGACACCATCTTCCTTGTCTGTGTCTCTCATTGTCTTCACAGTCAACCACTTTGGTAGCTTCTCCACACTTCTCATCCTCCACACTATGGAAGGAATCTCAGGCCAGGAGCTGAGCACCTTTGAATTAATCCAGTGTTTTGTTTTCTTTTGTGGCATGCCCGACTGTGGGGAATTTCCTTTTGACCATGATTTTCCTTTAAGATAGACTTTGCCAAGGCAAGACAACTTTGTTTTTCAGACCAAGAGGTGCTCTGGAAAGTGACCAGTAGGGAGCTGGGGCAATTAGAGGGACTGGAGTCAACACTTCAGTATTGCACTTTAGTCATATTCCCTGACCCAGTAATAAAGCTGCTACTTTAAACTGCATTCCTTTTATCAATATTTTATACATTTAAACAAGATCATTTTTTGATAATACTTGAAGAGAGGGCATTTTCACTGTGGATACCATTTTAAACTCCTTTTAAGCACTGAACTTGTTAGTGCTTCAAAAGAAGATTTGTGTCTGGCAAAGAACTCTCAAGCCCCAGGAGACTGTTTTTATTGCTAACACAGATTTACACCTCCATTGCACACTGGCATTTGCTCTCCAAGGCTGTATACCTTTTACTTTCTACAAGATGTTAGTGAAAAGCTCCTGCTGACTCAATGAAGGATTTGGCAGCAGTGTTACAGAAGAGTGTGCCATGTGTTCAGGGATGCTGAATCAACCACACTAACAGCACCACCGAAGAAAAGAGGCTGGAAGACTCACTTTGGACAAAGATGCTAGATGAAAAATGTAAGAATAGAACATACAGCATTCACTAGAAGGAAAGCCCAAACAATAGACCAATAAACTAGCCACGGCAGGGAGAGGTCAACAGCACATAAAAAATAACTTTAAGGAGATAATAAGTTAAGTATCACAACAGAGTTTACTATGAAAAACAACAAAATAAAATTTGAACCTGATTTGAAAGTTAGTTTAATAATATTGTATTTAACATGCACCCCATGGGCATTGTCCTTATTCACTGTACTGTCTGAGAGCAGTACCCCATGTCCTAAATGTAGATGAACTTCTCTCATAACTATATTCATTCACTTTATAAAGTTTGTCCTTCCCACTTTTCACCAGCAATCAAATTCGCGGAAACTAAACGGTATGAAGGCAATCTCTATATGCTCACACTGACAGTTGCATTCACAGCCTCTAACAATGCCCGATACTATTTGATGCCCTCTAAATATTAGCCTAATAGAAAACTCAGTTATAAAATCAAGCACCTCATTTCCAGAAACTCACTCTTTCTAAAAAGACTCATCTCTGAAACTATTGTGTTATCTTTTTAATTCACCTAAAACAATATTCTTTCCTTTAAAAAGGACCACTTGAAAATCAAGTGGAAAAATTATCCAATTTCTCTGTATCTGTTTCCCCATTTGCAAAATGGTCTTAGTAATTCAAGGGTCATAAATGAACTGATATGTTAAATCACATTGAGTTGCATAGGGGAAACATGCTGCAAAAACTCATAATAGGATCACTTGGAGTCTGATGTCCAATTCCATTACATATTAATGTAGAAGTACATTAACTACCAATGAAGATGTATGTTCCTGTAGTCATATTAGACATTTTAAGTACCATTAAAAAGATAGAATGTAAAATGTTTCAGTCATTGTCAAGCAAGATTATATCTGATTCTCTGTGTGTGAAATATCATAGCAAAATCCATACTGCTGATGTCTCAAACTATTTGTGAAGGTTCTTAAGGGGTAGTAATAGAATTTGAAAACATTTGTTTTACCAAGTTCTTATCTACATGACAGCTGCTAAGGAAAAGAAGGGAAACTTCATCTTCTACAAGACACTATTTTATGATGGCAGTTGGTGATCTTCTTCTACTGTGTAACTGCAAGTTTTCCTGTGTCCCACTCAGTCCACAGCCACTCAGACCCAAGTAAACACACAGAGGCTTATATTAATTATAACTGCTTGACCATTAGCTCAGGTTTACTACTGACTACCTTTTACATTTAAATTCAGCCCATTTCTATTAATCTATACGTCACCACGTTTTCAGTGGCTTTACTTGTGTGCCATTACATGCTGCTCCCTGGACGGCGGGCTGGCGTTTCCTGACTCAGCCTTCCTCTTCCCTGAATTCTCCTCTCTGCTTATCCCTCCTATACTTCCTGCCTGGCTACTCGCCAATCAGCATTTTATTTATCAACCATTCAGAGCAACACATTCACATCATACAGAGTGATATCCACAGCACTATTGTGTTTCCTAGAGATCAAACTGAGATCAAGTTCTCAGGCTTTCAGAGCAAGTGTTTTTTACCTGCTGTAGTGTTCTGCAAGAGCAACAAGTGTTTTTAGCCAATTAGTCATCTCTTCAGCCACTCTGTAAAAAATTATTAAGGTACATTCTATCTTCTAGGTATGCAGTCTGAACCTGGACAGAAATGGAGATAAAATGGCAGGCTGTCTCTGCTCTTTGCACCTCACAGTGAGTGGGCTTGCTGTTCAGCAACCTGTGGGACACCGTTGGCAGGACCAGCATCACCTGGAGCCTGTCAAAACCTAAAAGCCAATGAACTGGAATCTAAACCTTAACAGCATTCTCAGTGCCAGGTGTCTGTACCATAACAACAAAACGTGATGGATATAATCATACTGCCACCCACTCACCAGCATCACCACCCAGACCTCTGTAGATGCAGCCCAGCCTGGATGGTAGCTGTTTCTGAGACTATACAGATTCTCTGGAGTCCACTGACATCTCCAGGATATCCATTATCATTTTCAGAAAGGACCTTGGAAAACATTAGTATAAAAACCCAGAGGCACTCCCTACTGCTCTAAGAACATGCTACAAATCCAATTAAGAAAACATTGATTAATCAGAGTCCTGTAGTATAATTCTCATTATTGCAAATGCAGCCAAAGACATCAGTGTTAGGCGAGCTAAAAATACTGAGAAGGAACCCATTTTCACTTTAAGGCATTTCCTAAATGGGGCTCTGATTATACCTATGAAATGGCATATATACGTGTGTGTGTGTGTGTGTGTGTGTGTGTGTGTGTGTGTGTGTCTGTGTGTGTGTCTGTGTGTCTGTGTGTCTGTGTGTACATGTGCACCATGACAAAAGACTAAGCTAGCTTCTGCCATAAGGAAATTATACTACATGGTAAGAGAATTTGAGCTGATTCATCAATTTTAGGTCATCTGTTGATCACTAGTGCCAGCCAAACTTTAGGTAGCAGTCTCTCCAGATCTGTTTTTGGTTATCGTCAGGCATTTTCTAATTTTGTAAATCACACTATCATAATTATCTGTTATTATGGTTGCTGACTGCTCCCTAGAATTCCTCAGCACTGTAACTTGCTATACACTCTATGACTTTGTAGATCCCCTGTGGTTTGGAGGGCCAATCGATGCACACACTCCTGAAGCCATATGCACAGGTCCAATACTGTATGGCTGCCTACTAGCTGAGCAGCTTAGTTTTCTCTGTGATTCAGTTTCCTTCTTTGTTAAGTGGAGTGAGCCAACACACGGTACTGTTATGAGGAGTCAGTGAGAAAACTCATTTAAAGTCTTTAAAAGAGAATTCTGGGGCATGGTAAATATTATATATTTGACAGCTTACTGTTACATTATGGTGGAATACCACCAGAAGCCAAGAAGTGTCACTGGGGATTATTTTGGAAACATCAAGCAAAGAAAGGCATGTTAGTCTTACTTCATTCAAACATCAGTTAGCAGAAAAGGCCACCCAAATGACAACTAGGAAATTGCCAAATGTTTTGTTCTTTTGATGCCACGTGTAACAGCCTTGCAGGCCACTTGGTTTCAGCAAAGTCATCAACAAAATGATTGTTCTGAGTTTTGAATGTCAGTAATCCAAAGTAATGTCTTATAATTAAGAGCATTGTCTTAGGGTTTACTATTGCTGTGAAGAGACATCATGACCATGGCAACTCTTATAAAGAAAACATTTAATTGAGGATAGCTGGCTTACAGTTTCAGAGGTCCAGTCCATTATGATCATGAAGAGGAACATGGCAGTGTGCAGGCAGATATGGTACTAGAGCTGAGAGTGCTACATCTTGCAGGCAACAGGAAATCAGCTGGCTGTCCCACTGAGGGAAGCTTGAGAAAAAGAGACCTTAAAGCCCACCCCCCCAGTGACACACTTCCTCCAAAAGGCCATACCTCCTAATAGTGACACTCCCTATGGAGGCCATTTTTTTTTCAAACCACCATAAGCCTTTTGAAATATTTATAGCTGAGAAGTTTATTTCCTTTGGATTCAACATAGTCTAACTGAAGACCAACAAATATACCTCATCAGGAAACTGGAATGGATCCAATGAGTGTCACAAGCCACCTGCCATTAAAATAAGCTGCTTTCATTTTCTTATCATGTTTCAGCAACATAATCGTTCCTTGAAAATACTTCAATTTATACAAGAAAACTTGCCATCTATGGCAAGAACACGGTTCTACTTCTTAGAAGATTTAGCCTATGCAACAATATTACTATTCACTTTTTAACCTTTGTTATTTTCTGACCCTGAGCAAAAATAGCTATTTCTCTATATGTTGTACTGATTGTTTTCTAATAAGACATCTTCAACTGAAAGCTGAAGAGACCATTCATAGTTTGAGATGTTTCTGACTTTATATTATATGGTTATGAAGAAAAGTTTTATGCCAAGTATACTGTATTTGAAACAATGCAAAACCTGTATGTATACATATGTATATATACTTACATATGACTATCTATCTATCTAATCTCAGGATAACTTTCCCGGAGCCAACTTGAAATTAAATTTTATTAGTTAAACCAAAAAGAAATTATTTATGAAGAAAAGCTGTCTCATAAGAAGCCAAGAATTATGTTGTTTAATTAATAATAAAGTTTTGCTTTCATAAGCATATGACCAAATACAATTTAAATAAAAATTAGTACAAATTTACTTTTATAAACACCATTACAATAGTTAGTAACTTTCTGAGTATGCTGTTTCTTACTTAAAATGACAAGAATTCTACAGGAGCTTAATATAGTAGTTGCTCAACTGACTGGTAATAATTTTGTTGCTTAATCTTCAAGCTATTTGGAGTAAGTAGGAAAAGTCAACCTGGGACAATACCAAAGATGCCACAGAAAGTAAATAGCTTTTACAATAAGTGATCTGTATTTGAGCAGTTCAACAAACATACCAATGTTTTCTTTAAGAACTATACGTGAGATTGCAAGTCTCTTCTAAACAGCATCATACATACAAAGAGGTGGCCATTGGTTTTGAAAAATAAAAGGCAGGTTTTTTTTTTTTTTGCAAGTAAATGTAGTCTTTTTTATTCCTCTTAGTAAGTTCTTTTTTTTTAATTTATTTTTTAAATTACACTCATGATATTCATTAATTACACTCATGATATTAATCACATTTGTGTATTCATAGATTACATTCGCAGTATTCATTCAATTATATATATATATATATATATATATATTAATTTTAAATGCCAAATGTCAATTATTGAGGGGGGAAGGAGGTCTTAAATACAGGCTTACAGCACAATGGGAAGACCCTGGAGGGCAGAAGTTCACTACTAATGTTTTACAATCTTGCTTCTAATCTGTTAACGCCCATTATTCAGGATACACAGACAAGGAATTTCTCTTAAGCATTCAGGAGGGTGGA
>CABHPR010143463.1:26145-49228 GCA_902168415.1 Peromyscus melanophrys | reverse complement strand
CTTAGGTTGGTGAGTGCCCCCCAGGCATTACCCGTCTCTGAATACTCATTTTCATACAGGCTCAATCGTGTGTGAGCTGCATAGTTAATTGCTGTCAAAGATCTCAAAGTGGCACTGGGCTTGCAATCTGTGTGTTCAATACAGAAAAGACCAACAGAGGTCCTATCTCACCCATAGCCAGTAGGCTAAAGGCAACTGAGCCATTCCAAAAGGCAGGTTTTTTTTTTTAAATCTAATTTATTATCCATAAGTACATTTGCTTTCCCTTTACTAAGTTGTTATCAGTATAGTAAGAAAAATGTGAGCTCTGATTCTTCATTCTACATCTGGAAAACTTTATCAATAGGAGACCATTTCTTCTAAGGGATGATGCCCTTGAGTTTCGATTATTACATCAAAGTAACTCTCTGAAATTTATCCGGTACTATTCATGTCATTTAGCCACCTTGTCTGAAAGTTCAGAACACAAACATGAAGAAAATCTACATGAAGTCACCAAATAACAGCGGAGAAAGATCTCCGACTGGACATTCTCTGTCACCAAATGAAGTTTCCAGTGCCAGCAATGGGTTACATCTCATCAAACTGCTGCCCAAAGGGGCCCCATAAGAACACCCCAAATAATCCAGGCTATTACCAAGACTATTAATTGCTCTACACAATCTGACAGTAAGACCCTTTTGCTGAAGACAACACCACCATAACTCATTGAATGCAGAGAAGCTGAGCTGGTACCTACATAGAGCCTTCACCCTGCTGACTAGTGTTCATGGTACTAGAGCATAACCTGATTGCTACCAAAAGGAGAAAGGTAGACACCAGCCCAGCTACAAGTCATGACCTGCCTGCATGATACACTAGTGCAACAGTGGTACAAGCTTGTGAGAGTAACCCAAGAATCAAAGAATATCCGATTGAATTTGAGGCCCATTCCGTGAGATGGAACCCATTCCTGATACTGCTTAGGTGTCCAAGAACACTCAGTCAGAAATGGGATGTCTCCATCAAATTCCTCCCCTCAGGGTTCAGGGGACTCCGCAGAAGAGGAGGCAGAAAAAGTGAAAGAGCCAGAAGGAATGGAGGGCATAAACTGAAGTGTTCATCTAATTATTCTTTATCAATAAAAACTCAAGAATCAGATATTGGGTAACAATCTGAATGATCAGAGAAGCAGTGGAGAAGAGACTAGTCACTTTATTGGTAGTCTCGGAAGTGTCAGAGTGCATTCAAAATATCCCACATTCCCCCTTTCATCTAAATAAAAAGAAAAGGTTTTGACTCTAACACAGTAAAACTATATACAATAAGAACAATTATCAGGTAAGAATTACATTTACAATGTCTAGTCCATTTGCATTTGGCAAATTCAGAGGAAATACTCCATTATTCATCCTATCTCGGAGAGTCCAGCATTTTGTACCTAATTCACTTTCTATCCTAACTTGTATTACTAACCCAAAACTATCTTTTTAGATCTTAAAACATTTTCCTAGATAAACAATTTAAGCTTTTTTGTCTCTCAACCTTATGTACTTTACACATCTTTTGTGAGTTTCTTTTCTGAATTTGGTAACAAGAAAAACTGTAACTATATCTCCATCAGAGACCTGAGAAGGATATACTATTACCTGAGTAAACAGGAAGTGCAAAGCAAACAATTTCCAAAACTATAGAAATGACAGAGACATTTGGCTGTCTGGATAGTCACCCAAGGTTTCTCTGCAACACTGGGCAACCATCTTCAAACTCTTATAAATTTTGAGATAATATTTATACTTTAAAAAAGTTTTAAAGAGTCAAAATAAAACCAAAAGATTATAAGATTAGTGGCAATAGAATAGTTCCTTAATTTTGGTTTTTCTTCTGTTCCATATCAGGTGGCTCTTCTAACAGAGGTTTTGGATTTTCCTTTAACAAGCATGCTTAGGTTTAGCTTTAATTTTTAATTGAATTGACACTACAAAAAGAATATTTGCTTTATATGTCTGTAGAGAATAGGAGAAACAAACATATAGGAAGATTTATGAAATTTTATCCTGTTGGAAATGTGATATAGCAATAGGCCAATTTACTCTTTTCCTTGGGACATTTTCTCTGGATGATTCTCCCTTTTTCTTCTGATGTTTCATCTGTCCAGTGGTCTTCAGATTCCTTAGCTGAATGCCCTTATTCTCCTGGAAAGACAAAAATAAAACCCTGCCCCAACCCTAACCTTGGGGAGTTTCTCTTTTTGGCAGGTTATAGCTGATCAAATGAAAGGCATTTGTTAGTCTTATAAGTTAGTTTAGATTGAATGGCCATGCTGTCTGATGAGCCTATCCTAATTAAGAGGTCTCTCCTGATCGAGTTTAATCTTTATCAGTTTTGATGGTATCCATAGCTTTTCTTCTATGAAAACAAAAGCAAAATCTCTTCTACAACATAACATACATCCTGGTCTCCTTTCTGAAGTCAACACATCTTGAACATATAGAGGCTAATTTAATTTAGCAGTTTTTCCTACTATCCAATGTCTCTCCACAGCTGTCATTCCTTTCTCCCTAGCATTTAAAAGTTTAAAGTTAATAAAGCATTGTGCAAATCCATCTTTGGGGATCTTTTTTACCCCTTCCTGTTTATTATGCATTTCTTTTAAAGTGTGATTAGATCTTTCAAAAAAACTGCTTGTCCTGTAGGATTGTGTGGTATACCTGTAATATGCTTTATGTTGTAATATGCAAAAAAAAAAACAAACCCTGTTTCACTTTACTAGAGACATATGCTGGAGCATTGTCAGTCTTAATTTGTATAGGTATTCCCATAATGGCTATAACTTCTAACAACTGTGTAATTACAGAGCCTACCTTTTCAGAACTCAAAGCGGTTGCCCACTGAAATCCTGAATACGTATCTATGGTATGATGCACATACTTTAAGTTTTCAAACTCCACAAAATGAAACACATCCATTTGCCAAGTTTCATCTATTTCAGTAATCTTGGGGTTACTTCCTGCATGTAGGGGAGTTTGGTTATACAAAGAACAAGTAGGATATTTCCTTATAATTTCCTTGGCTTGTTGCCAAGTGATAGAAAAACCTTTCTTCAAACCTTTGCTATTAATGTGGTGTTTGTTATGAAATCCTGGGGCTTCTAGCACATTTCCTACCAATACCTGATCAATTTCATCATTACCCTGTGATAGGGGGCCTGGTAGACCTGTATGGGATCTGATATGTGTTATATACAAGGAATAATTTCTATTTCTGATTACTTCTTGTAATTGAATAAATAACGAAGTTAATTCTGAATCACCTGGAATAAGTTCATAGGTTTCAATATGTAAAACAACTCTTTCTGTATATTAAGAGTCAGTAATTATATTAAGAGGTTCTGGAAAAATCTAATAATACCATGAGAATAGTATATAATTCTGACTTTTGAACAGAATCATAAGGGCATTCAGGCACTTTACTTAAATTTCCTGACTTATAACCTGCTTTTCTTGATTTATTTGAATCACTATAGAATGTAGGGGCTCTCCAGAAATTGGTGTAAACTGTAAAATGTGAGGAAGGACACAAATAACTCTTTTTATAAACTGAAGTCTTTTGTTTTTGGGATATTTGTTGCTAATCTCTCCCAAGAAAATACTGCAAGCTCTTTGCCAATGTTCATTTTCTGCCCATGAGACAACTTCAGCATTAGTAAAAGGCCCCACAATTTCTGTTGGGTCTATTTCTGCTAATTATGAAGTCTAAATTTTCCTTTCAGAATCAATTCAGGATCATTTTCTACATGGGTCTTTAATTTTTTACTTTTTATGTGGTAAAAATATCCATTCTAAGATGTTATCTTCTCTCTGCATAAGGATTCTTGTGGGAGAAAGTATAGAAGGTAAAATGACCAGAATATATTCAAGCTTTGGACCCAAATGATCCACATGTGCATCCTGTAATTTCTTTCTGAGCCTCAGCTGATAATTTTCTTGGACTATTTAAGTCCTTATCACTTAAGGTTTGAAATAAATTACTTAGTTCTTGAGTAGTTAACCTGACTATTGGCTGTAGACAGTTAATATCTTCCAGAAACTTTTGAAAATCATTAAGAGTTTGTAATTGATCTCTCCTGATTTGTACTTTCTGTGGTTGAACCTTTTGTAAACCTATCTTATATCATAGGTAATTAATAGAATCTCCTCTTGGGATATTTTTTCAGGAGCAATTTGTAATCCCCAACAAGGCAAATTTTTCACTTCTTCAAACATTTTTTTCTTATATATCTGAATCTAAATCAGCTAGTAAAATATCATCCATATAATGGTAAATTATAGATTCAGGAAACTGTTTTTGAATTATTTCCAATGGTTGTACAAAATATTGACACAAGGTAGGACTCTTTAACATCCCTTGTGGAAGAATTTTCTGCTGATATCTTTTAACAGGCTAGTAATTATTATTATAAGTAGGCATTGTGAAGGCAAATTTTTCTCTATCCTGTTCTTGTAAAGGTATAGTAAAAAAAAGCAGTCTTTTAAATCAATCACTATAATAGACCATCCTTTGGATAATCAAGAAGGAAAGGGAATTCCAGGTTGTCAAGAGCCTATTGGCTGAATCACCTTATTTATGGCTCTTAAATCTGTTAACATTCTCCATTTTCCAGGCTTCTTTTTAATGACAAATATAGTGGAATTCCAAGGACTCATCAATTCTTCAGTATGTTGACCATTTAGCTGCTCCTGTACCAGCTGTTCTAATGGCTGCAATTTTTCTGGCGTCAAAGGCCATTGTTCCAGTCAGACAGTTTTGTCAGTTAACTATTTTAAATGTAGGGCTGTTGGAACCTTTGAAAGATCTGCAGCTGTTGTGCCTTGCTTCTGTACAACCTGAATGGTTGGTGACTGTTATTGATAATACCTTTTAATATTTTTCTGAAAGCATACTTTACTTTATGGTTTGTTTCTGAGATTGGAGGAATGTTAATGTGGGTTTTCCACTGCTGTAACAAATCACATCCCCTTAAATTCATTGCTATGTTAGCTACATATGGCTTTAATTTTCCTATCTGTCCTTCTGGCCCTGTACACTTGACCTACCTTGTACTTTGTTTTACCTGAGATAAAGTTCTAATCCCTAGAATCTGAATATTTACCTCCTGAAGAGGTCAATCCTGAAGATGTCAAGATGTTGCTGAAATTATTGTTACATCCATGCCTGTGTCTAGTAAACTTTCAATTACAATGCCATTTATTCATATTTTTAGCTTTGTTTTATGTCTCTCCTGAAAATTTGTTTTATCTACTGAAGCTGTTCTGACATCCAGAGCAGGATGGTTTTTAACAACATGCATTATATCTCTTAATTGCTCTGTGGAGGAGTTTCCCCAATGCTGACAGGGAATGATTTAACCAAATTTGATAATAGGGCCTGTGAGAAGCCCCTTTAGGCATTCCTGATGGCAAAGGATTGCCTTTTCTGTCCTTTGTTGATCTGCATTCATTAGTCCAATGCTGGCCTTTGCCACAACTTCCGCATACTCCGGAAGACTGGGGCCTTCTCTTTGGATCATCTCTGGAGAAAACATCGCTTCTAGATTGCCTTGCTTACAACTCCTTTCTGATGACCTTGTTTACCACAATTAAAACATATGACCTTTCTAGTTTTCCAATATTTTTAGAAAGCACTTCTATCCAAATATCATCATAAGCATGAAATCCAATCATAGCTATATTTCTTGTCCAGTTATCTATTGGTGCTGCTCTTGCTTTTAAAGGCCTAATCACCCTTCTGCATTTGAATTAGCATTTGCAAAACCCAAAGATTCAATTATCATTTGTCTAACTTCTGGATCTGATATCATTCTATTTACAGCTAAAGCCAATCTTTTTAAAAGATCAGTGATTGGGCCTTCTGCAATATTAGTAAATGACTCTGTCCTCTTTCCTGACTCTTCAACCCTGTCCTAAGCATTCAAAGCTGCAATATGGCATAGGATGAAGGTATGACCATCAAATCTACTGTCTTTGCAAATCAGCATACTGGCCCTCACTGAGGAGATGGTCTCCGGAAATTTCCACACCTTTAGCCCTACTTCATTGTTCTGTGGCCCTAGCTTCCTCTCTCCACCATGTTTTACATTGTAACTGAGGACCAGCTTCAAATCTTGCTATAGCTAAAACTTTCCAGTCTTGTGGAATAATTCTGTTCTGAGTTGCCCATGAATTTAACATCTGCTTCATAACATATGAAACTACTGCTTCCTTAAATCTCTTCAAATCTAAGATTTCTACAGGATCCCAGTTAACTTCTGTATAGCCTTGCATGTGCCTATCTTCTTGTGGTTGTTCCTGCTCCTCTTTGTTTCATACTGTAATAACATGGTAGGTTCTGCTCTAAACTTCTCTATGTGTGAATATTTTTCTTAGTTTTGTTAGTAGGTTTTTCTAAGTATTATATATTATCAATTTTTAGTATTTAGCACTGATATCAAACCACTTTTTAAAGGATAAAACATGAATTACCAAATTGATAATGATAATGTCAATCCCAGATAAGTTGATTATCCCTTCATTTACGTTTTCCATTTTCAAAACATCCATTGTGGAACTACATAGAGACCTAATTCCCCATTCTTAACATAGGGAAAAACTTTTTTAAAAAAGTTAATTCCCCCCTTAAGAATTCCCAGATGTCTCACCAGATCTGCTGATGACCTCAGCTGTCACTGCACAGCATGGCTGGACAGAGAACATGGGTGGTGCAAGGTCTGGCTGAGGGTAGCTGCAGCTGCTTTCATGTAGCTGGGGGCTGAGGATGTGTGGTGGTGGCAGCAGCAGTAAAAGCCTGAGCAGTGTCAAGGTGGTTGGCCTGGCATGGCAGTGGCCCAAGGAGGGGGTCCAGGGGAAGCCTGCAACCCATGGGGAGGGCAAGCTGGCCGCCTGAAAAGCAGACACAGGGGGACGTGTGGAAGAAGCCTGTGTGGTGGGAAGTGAGGGTCTGGGCTTTGCCTAAATGACAGAGCCGGCTGGCAGTGGGTGGCTAACTCTGGGCAGTGTTTGGGGCCCAGCCACCTATGGTGTTTGGGGCCCGTGACAGGAGGCAGCCAGAGGCTGCTGTAGAGCGCTATAATGAGGAAACCCCAGACTCATGCAGAGGGCAGAGGACATGGGGGAAGGGAGAAAAAACAGCTGTGGTGGTGACTGCAAAGACATCAGTGAGCAGTGAGCGGCTGCCTTGTGATCTAGTGCCCTGTGCTGGATGCCAAATGAAGCATTTATCTAATTATTCTTTATCAATAAAAACCTGGGAGTCAGATACCCAGTAAAAACCTGAATGACCAGAGAAAAGACCAGTGACCTCCTTTTTCTCTTCTTCCTTGGTCTGAAATGGGCAGAGAATCTTTCTAAGCCCCACCCTACTACTTCCTGTGCCTTGATATGTCTCAGTCCTCCCAAACCTCTATGGCTAATTTTGGTTAGATAGTAGCTAGCTGTGCCCTCTGAGTCAAAGTAGCTTTATTGGAAGTCTCAGGAATGTCAAAGTATGAGCAAAAAATCCCACAATAACAAACAAGGCCTTCTAAACACAGCAGGACTAAATGAAAATATTAACTCCCAGAGACTAGGGCAACATTCATGGGGCATGCACAAGTCTGCACAAGATAGAGTTCCTGCACTGAGAGGAAAAGAGGACACAGCCCCACCCCTAATCCAGAAGTTGTCTCCAATTGATAACCACTAGGAAATGAAAAATCAGTTTTCTCCAGTGGAGTTTCACATAGGATACAAGCCACTCTTAAGGGCAGGCACCATGCCGGGCAGCAGATGGTAAAAAGAAAATGAACTCAATGGCATTCTAGGACATTTTTTGTTTCATAATGTTGTATCATGACTTCGAGGTCTTCTGCAGACATATTATGGCATCTAGTTTTGTATTTTTATGGGATTCCTGTGCTTGAGCACCTGCGTGTTGGCCTGGATGTGTGTGTGTGTGTGTGTGTGTGTGTGTGTGTGTGTGTGTGTGTGTTTCTTTTTTGCTTTTTCTTTGGCTTTTTTGTTTTGGTTATATGTTTATTTCTTCTTATTCTGATTTGTTGGGTTTGGTTTATCTTATTGTATTATTAATCTTTAGATGCCCGATTGTTTTCTAAGGATAGAAAGAAAGGATGTGGATCCAGATGGGAGGGGAGGTGGTGAGATTGAAGAATTTGGGAGAGGGAAAGCTGTAATCAGAATATATTGTATGAAAAAATAGCTATTTCCAATAAAAGAAAAATAGAAAAAAGAATTTAAAAGTTATAAACAGAATAGAATATAATTAGAACTCTGAAAATTAATTTAAAAAAGATCTGAGAATGCTCTCATCACTTACAAACAATACAGCTTTGCATATAAACTATGCTGTCTTCTCATATACTTCAACCATAGGTCATTAATTCCTAATAAGTTAACTACTGTGTAAATGCTTGCTATAACTTACTGCGCACGCAACAATACCTGGGGGAAAAGCTTGAGCATGTTCAGTCCTGAAACACCACTCTTTCCTCAAGTATTTATCTCCTATCTATGTACCGTCCTTACAGATGCAGAAAGCCAACGATATTTATCTCAAACTTCAGTGTTCCCATTTTTAACATTAAGATAACAATAGCTTTGGGTTATTAGCTTTCTGTTGCTAAGAAAATCAGCTTCAAGGATCAGAGATGTATTATGTCTCATAGTTTTCATTCACGGTCATTTTAGCTCTCAAGGTCTTTACCCCCAAGGACTCAGTCCCTTCCAATTTAGCCCTGCTTCTTAGGATATCATCACTTCCTGATAGTTCATCAAGTTAGGAAACCATCAGTGTATTCCATCAATGAAGGCAGAGTCTTCCTAATCCAATCATTGACACCCCCACCTCTGAAAAATCCTGTCTTGTGGACAATGCCTTAGCATGTGAGCCTGTATGGGACAATGTATATACAAGCCATAACAAGTATATGCTTCATAACGGTCTAAGAACCTATAAAATAAATGTAAAGAGCCTGGCAATCACATGACACCTATTATATACATTATTATGTAAATATACATACCTATTATATACAAGCAAAATGTTGGTTATTTGAGCTTTAGTTTCCTCCTAGGAGAGTAGAGCTACAACCTGAAGCTAAAAATGTTGCTTTCAAGTGAACTTTGTGAGATTCTAGGGCCCAAAAGCAGTGCTCAAAGGCTGAGGGGAAGATCAGGTACAGGGTTTGGGAGAGGGATAATCTCTATGCCTCTGCATCAGCATTGGGCTGAGGATTGACTATCCATGGCATTATAGCTGTAACCTTGCTGCTGTATTGGAGGAAAGAGATATGCTGGAGGTGCATGGTCCTCTTTAACCTATCAGTCTCACCTATTGTGCAAAATTTAACAGGCTTGCAGGCATGCATCATTAAAGCTGACCTCCACAGATACACAAAACACTTCAATTCTATACCTGCTATCAGGAATATGGAGTGGCGGGGGTGGGGGTTTCCTATCAAATACCCTAAAACCTGTTGTTAGGACAAGGAATTCAAATCTTTTTATGATCTCCACCTGGTAAGACTTTTATGCAAATGTTTTAACCCCAACCCATGAGTAAAATCTTTGCTACACCTCAAATTCCAGGAATTTGATGGCTTGGAGTAGGGACCCTTTCCCCTTCCCCATTTTGATGTGCCAGTTGAATAAGACTATGCAGTTGGAGTCCAGCCAATGGGAAAAAGACAGTTGCCAAATGATTTGGAGTAAAAACAAGGGTACATCCTGTCTCTGGGTGTTACTCTTCTGAGCACACTGAGAATAATTTTTTGCTTTATCCAGACACTTCAGTTGGAGTGGTGGTCTCTTTCTTTGCAACTCAGAACCGATTTTTAACATTCCCTTTCCCTTGAATCAGACTTTAATGAAAACTGCCTCTGTAGCAGAGCCTGCTGGCCACCTGAGAGCCAGATCCTCTTCTTCCTGGAGGAAAGCACCGCTTCACCCACTTGTGGGTGAATGTGCATCTGTTCTAGCCTCTGTCTTGGGTTTCCTATAAATTATAACATGGCTATAGGCTTGGAGGAGATAAAATTCATTCTCTATCTCTTCCTATTCATTTGGCCAAACTGTAAATAAATTCATTTTCTTTTATCAATTTCTGTTTTCTAATTTCCTTTTAAAACTGAGGAAACCATGGTAGGGTGCTGTAGGATGTCGTTCTATATGCTGTGAATATGTGTTGCTCTGCTTGGTTGATATATAAAACACTGATTGGCCAGTAGCCAGGCAGGAAGTATAGGCAGGACAAGCAGAGAGGAGAATTCTGGGAAGAGGAGGGCTGAGTCAGGAGTCACCAGCCAGACACAGAGGAAGCAAGTTGTCAAGACAGAACTGAAAAAAGGTACCAAGCCACATGGCTAAACATAGGTAAGAATTATGGGTTAACTTAAGTGTTAAGAGGTAGTCAGTAATAAGCCCGAGGCAATGGCCAAGCAGTTATAATTAATATAAGCCTCTGTGTGCTTACTTGTGGGACGCAAGTGGGAGAGATTTGTCCCAACCACCAGCCAACCATGACACAGGCAATCTTCAACTACAGAAGTGGGCTTATGTACCTAAGTACCTGCTTTGAAAGCCACAGGGGAAAAGCTATATTCTCCTGAGAGACATTTCCCCTAGGTGGCTTTTGGGAAAAGAACAGAAAGGTAGATAAGAGATGGATTTGGGAAACTGGTCTTAGGAGGTGCCGTGGATGTTTTCTAGGTGTTATGCCATCCTTCGTTGTCAACCTGATTACATCTGGAATTAACTAAAGACCAAGAGGCTAGGCACAACTATGAGGAATTTTTTCCTTAATTAAATCATTTGAAGTAGGAAGACCCACTTCAAATCTAGATCTTTCAGGTGGGAAGATCCACCTTAAATCTGGACCTCTCTTTCTGCTGGTAGGACATGGGAGAAGGAAGTTTACTCTCTCTCTGCCAGCTTGCTCTCCCTTCACCATCAATTCTATTCTTTCACTGGTTTAGGGCCCACTTCTTTGGGAATCTGGCACATCCAGCCTTGAGAACTGAACAACTACTGGATTCTTGGACCTTCTATTCATTGGCAGCCATTGTTGGACTAGCTGAACTATAGCCTTTAAGCTATTCTCATATATATAAAGGGAATATGATAGAGAGAGAGAGAGAATTTCTATAAGTTTTGTTCCTCTAGAGAATCCTGACTAATACACTAGGTATCTATCTGCAGGCTTGAAGGTCACTAGAACAATCAGCAGGTTGTAAAACCAGGAACTGAATCTCTAGGACTGCTTACGGACTTAAAGGATGAGAATGGACATACCTCTGGTCCCAGCAGAGCCACTTTCTGAGATATCCAGAAGGTTGGAAGACACCTACTTGGAAGCTTGTTGGCCAAGAACAAGTTAATCCTTTGGACAGGAATAAAATCCTCAGGGAAGCTATCCTAGAAACTTTAGAAATAGTACAAAGTCTACACAAAACGTAGACCAACACAGTATTCTTGGCCATTGCCCACTGTCACCTCTTAAGAGCATCACTTTGATCATAAGGAATCCTACCTACCTAAATTATATTCAATGTATCTGGTTTTAATTTTCTCAACAGAGATCACAAGTGCTCCACTGGAACCTCCAGCTTGCCCCTGCATGGATGAGAAAGCCGCATTCCTGTCTCTCTCCCCAAACCCCACTCACTCAGAGAGTCTTTAAAGGAAAGGCACCAAAAAGCAGAGTTCCACATTCCTGGCGGCTATTGCACCATCCTCCCCTGAAGGTGCCAGCCGCCCAAGTCCTACAGCACTCAGCCTCTGACCATACTTGGACACAAACCCAGTTTGTGGCAGACACATCATCACCCCTCGCCTACAACCTATAAAGTCTCCCTACTTTAGTTGAAGGTGCAGCTTCTCCAGCCTCGATCCCTGGGACTGGAGAACTTGCCCAGGAGTTGCTTTGCTCAAATAAACCTGTTGTTATACTTTTCCAATTCAGTTTGATCTGGCTTACTGCTGTGCCAGGGCAAACCTGGTCCATTCTGGAGAAGAGACAACAGTCTCTGTTCAAGGGAGCCTTTGAGTTTGGAGAGATCCTTCTCAAAGGCTGCTCAATACCAGGCAATCGTGTGGGATGCCTTGCATTAGCCTTTAGTCTCTGGCATAGGCTTGGAAATGGGCAACTCCAGGTCTAAACCCAATTCTCAGTCACTCCTACAGTGTCTCCTGTGAATTTGTCAACTTGATTACATCTGGGATTAACTAAAGCCCAAGAGGCTGGGCACAATTGGGGCTGTCTCACATCATACACCCAAACCAAAAACAACACAAAGGAATGGTTGAGCTCCCTTACGTCCAGGGTTTTGAGCTTTTACTCTTGCCCCTTCCTCTGTAGCCAGCACTCAGTGGCCAGATATCAGCCAGGGTCACTGTGGCTCCAGATGCCGTTTTACCCAGGGACTGACCCTGAGCCTCCACCCCAACTGAGCCACCTGAGTCACTGGCAACCCTCAGCTCTCTTCTTCCTCTTGTCTCTCTTGTCTCTCCCTGGTTCTCTCTGTTTGTCTGACTGCCTGCCTCTCTCATCCCTGCTCTGAGATGGCCTTTCACTCACTCTTCCAGTCCCCCAATCAACCTCTTACACTAACTCTGTTAAGCTTGGTGTGTTCTCTTAGTGGCATACCTTGGCAGGGCCCATGGAAAGGTACCCACTTTGCTTTCCTTTTTAACTTTTTCATTGGTACCAAAGGCTCACTAGGTTCTCCTGGCATTTGGTCTGGCCATGCTGGGATCCTATCTGCCTGCTCCACCCACAACAGATGCACTCTCCCTGCTTGTTCTGTCTGCTCTCCCAACCTAAACTGCATAAATGTCCTGTCCATACACTTGTTACAACATGGGAGTCAGAGTCAGAAAGGCCAGTGTGCCCAGCACATCCCTGTTCTCCCTTGCAGCAGCTACTGATCAATAAAGTATATACAGATCCTTTGTCTAAGACCTTGATTCTAAATTCTAGAGTCCAATTCTTCAGCTGCTGCTTTCCTCTGCTTTGTGTTACCATCCACACAGGCACATGTGTGCTTGTCTGGTTCCTGCAGCGTGTTTGCGGCAATCTGGGAGTCCCACAGCTTACTTTCTCTCTCTCCTGTTCCATGGACTCAGATTTTATTACAATAGCTTGGCCTCAATGCAAATCAGCGTTCAAAACTGGCAAACAAATTCCAAATCCTCATGAATTGTTGAATATTACTGCTGCAAACAAATGACTACTTATCTTATACCTAATCTTGTTCTGCTACACTTCCAAAGTCCCTCACCTCTAAGGTTCTGCTTTCCCATTCCTAAAAATCTTTTATCTCTATGCTTTTTTTTTGCACTCTGTTCTATATCTTAATATTATATTTTAAACTTTCATCTCAAGATTTGTAAGTTGCTCACGTGGCATGTTTTAAATCTATGTAATTTGTAACAAAGTCTGCTTCCCACCAAAAGTTTTGTTTGTTTTGTTATTAGACAAGTTTTGTCTATTTTGTATATATGCATGGATCTCTGCCTATAAGTTTTCTTGCAGACATGGAGCCACAGATAATTGCATCAGGCTCAGTTAAAAGCATAAATGTAGGGGGCCACTGTATGTTTGTTTCTGACTGGTCTGCATGTGCGAGTTTACCATGTTCTGTGTGTCTTGGTGATAGCTCAGCTGTTACTGTTGAAACTAGCTGTGTGGGCTCAGAATTTGCCTCTGGGATTTCTGGCCAGAATACTGAATCTGATGTAATAACAGATTCATATGTCATTGGGGTATAAATAATATTAAAGTTGTTTTATGCTGTCCTACTTTACTAAAAAACAGCTAAGGGAATTAGGTAGGATTAAAAATCTGTAACAAAAAGTTAACGTAAAACTCTGAGTTGGAGCTGTTCTGGGAACAATGGTTTGTCACCATCTTAAGTACAGCTATGCAGGCAGTCGCCATTTTAACAAGGGTTGGGGAAGCAGAATGTCATGTGACTTCACCACCATCTTTGGGCAGCCACATGGCTGGCAGCCATCTTTGCTAGAGTTGGAGAAGAGGGATATCATGTGACTTCACTGCCATCTTGATTAAAGGTGACCACATGGAGTGGACCTACCAAGGAGGCAACAACAGGTCTCCAAGATATTTGGGATTAGGATGGATTTTTGTGATAATTCCTGTCCTGTCTTGAAAAAAAAAATGTTTGTGAAAGATAGGATTTAAAACAATGCTGGTTTAGTGAGGTCTTAAAGCTGCACCTCCATGTGTTCATGTACAGGGACCTATCTTGCTGGCAGCCAGACTTTGTAACATAATAGTAATCCACTTAGTATTGATTTTACAGATACTGAATTGTTTACACTGTTGAAACTTGGTTTTGCCATCTATAAATTATGGTTTTGCTCTATGTCTTCATTCTTGAAATAAAAAAGAAACTTTAGTTGGATATTACCAGAACATACAGTTGGGAGACCTTAAACTTTTTTAAAAGAAAATTTTAGAGTTTTATAAAGTTGAAACAAACTAGATATTTTTAAGAAACAGTTTTAAAATGCTTAAAATTGCAAATTTATAAGGCTCTGGAACATTTTAAAATTTATAAGGTATTTTATTATAACACCTTAATTAATATATGATCTTAACAAATAGAGAAATAAAAAGCTAAGACTTAAGACCACAGGTAAATTCCAGAGACTGAGTTATTCCTATCTTATGATGCAGCAATACAGTGAAAAGCAGTCTGGCAAAGGGTCTTTCCTTACCTAAGGTCTATTCAGGCTAACAGAGACTGGTTTAGGAATGTATGTCTAACCTTCTTGCTTTGATGAACATTTTAAGCTGTAGCTAGTTTGGTAAACTAAGTCATACAGAAAACTGTTGTGTTCAATAACAGTATACTATAAAAGAGTAAGGAAAGTCCCCAGTCTCTTTTTGGACTGTGTTTCTGAGTTAAAAGTCTTATCTTGATATTAAAAGTGTTTCAATTCAGAAATTGTTACTTTTTAAGGCAAAACTTAACAGGAATAAAGCCACAAAATCCTAATCTTATAAGACAAACAAGTTACAAAATCCTAATCTTATAAGACATACAAGTTAATAGTCAGTCACCTTATGAATGATCAAATTCTTTGATATGTTCAAATTTAGCTTCTTATATATGTTTTCAAAGTTAAACCTAAAACAAGTTGCTAGGAACAAGCAATACTTGTCTTCTTTAGATTTCCTTAACAGATAACAGTTCTCAAATGCTTCAGAGATCTGAGAATACAGCATTTAAAATGTTTAATAAAAAAGATTTTCATTATAGAGAGATGTGCTGGCTCCTAGAAGCACCCCTACCTCCTCCAAAGAAGATGATGGGCACAGAAGAACCTGGAGCTTGTTTTAAATGTGGCAAAGCTGGCCACTGGGTGAAAAGCAGCCCTTCATCTCAACTGCTGCCAGGACGCTGACCAGACTGTAGACAAGCAGGACACTGGGGCGTTGATTGCCCTGCTTTGCCTAGACAAGGCAGGCTGTTCCCCCCAAATTCCTACTGTAAGAATTCTGTATACATGCAGAAGCTCAGCTGCTTGGGAGTCTCATCTGGCACCTTATTACATCATCAGCAGGCAACTGAGTCCCAGCCTAAAAGCCGAACGTGCACTCCCACACACTCTCTCTCTCTGTCTCTGTCTCTCTCTCTCTCTCTGCGCGATCTGTCTCTCTGTCTCCCTCCCCCTCCTCTCTCTCCTTCTCCTAATAAAGCTCTAAAAGGTATCACTGGGTTCTGTTGTGACTGTGACCTTTCCATGTGGCAATAAGCGCCAGCCACCAGCGCTGCCCTATACCCTTACACCTACTCCACAGAAAACTCTGTCAGATCTTCTGGGCCTAACACTCTGTCTGATGCTTCCCTGGGACCTCTGTCCCCAGTGACCATGAAGGACCTGGGGTAGCTGTCTAGGTAGACAGTAAGTCCCTGTCATTTTTAATAGATTCAGAAGCTGCTTGGTTTGCACTTGTGCTTACTCAGGTGAAATTTATCCTTCTCAGATCTGATGGTGTTTGATGATTAGGCTAGTGATAGCTTCGTCAGTTTCCGCTCTCCAAGGCTACAACCGTGTTCATAATTTATAAGTTCATTAGTTAAGTCTCTTGTTAAAAAAAGTTTGCCTTCTTCACAGGCTTCATAGTAAAGAATAAACAGGGTTTAGGTGTAACTTTCCACTAAAGAAACACAGAAAATGGTTTAATATGTATAAATGCAAGTTGTAAAGCTATAACTAAATTATTTAAGGTGTGTGAAGATATTTCAGACTTCCGTCCCTTTGCTGTGCTATTGTTCCACTGGGATTTCAGAGGTTCAGAGTTTCAGCATTGATAAATGGAGTTCTGATAAACTGATAGAGCATTGACTATTTACTATTCAGTCACAAGCTCAAGATTTTAAATTTCCTTTGGTTGTTTTCTAATTATAGACTTAAAGGTGCATTTCATCTGGCTAAAATCACACTCTCTAGACATAGGAAAAGTGTTCATGCCTTTTTAACCCAAAGCCATAGCCTTTGCTATGACACCAAGGTGTGAATCTGTTCCCGCTGTTTTATAGACACCTGCAGGCTCCTGGGGAAAGAGTGCTGCTACTAATCAACAAATCTGGCCTGGTGGAAACTAACATGGAGTCACTCTACAAACTGTCTGAAGAACTTGGCCAGTACAACCTGGGCACCTCTCTGTCCACTCTTTCTGGCAGTCCTCACTCTGCCCATGGCTAGCCCCGTTCATAGGGCTGCTGGTAATAATCTGAATATTTTTCTCCTAGCACCTTGCCTTCTCTGCTTCCTCCAGGATTTCTGAGGTCTCCAGGGTGGTTATTAACCAACTGCTTCTTCACCCATACCTCCTACTGAGCCCACTGACTCCAGACTCCCCCTCCTCACACTGTCCCATGCCAACAGGAGGCAGCCAGATTTGAACTGGGGCCCATATACCCAAAAAGGTCAGGATATTCAGTTGGAACCTCCAGCTTGCCCCTGCATGGTCCAGAAAGCCACATTCCTTTCTCTCTCCCCAAACCCCACCTACTCAGAGAGTCTGAACAAAGGAAAGGCACCAAAAAGCCCAGTTTCACACTCTATTGCAGCATCCTCCCCTGAAGTTGCCAGCTGTCCAAGTCCTAAAGCACTCAGCTTTTGATGCCATATTTGGACACAAACCCACTTGTGGAGGATACACCATCACCCCTTACCTACAACCTAAACAGTTTAGTTTGAAGGTGCAGCTTCTCCAGTCTCCATCTCTGGGACTGGAGAACTTGCTCAGGAGTTGCTTTGCTCCAACTGCTCCAATAAACCTGTTCTTACACTTTTAATATTTGGCTTGATCTGGTTTACTGCATTGGCAGAGAAACCAATTTTTGTGGGGCAGAAAACCCATTAACAAGGACTGGGGAGCTGAGGAAAAAACACGTGAGATCCTCCTGGTGGCAGTGAGAAAACCCAAAACTTACCAGAAATGACTGGAGCAGTTTGGCCAAGGGAATGCCATGGGCCTCGTTTATATACCCATAGGCTAGTAGTATGCATAGACATTTTCCTCATTCACACACAAAAGTAACATGGTAAGCCAGGATAGAGAACACTGGAGTTCAGAGAAACAAGAAGCCAGGATAAGGAATGTTCAAGCATCTGGAACACTCCAGGCTCCTGCATACTGGTAGAAGCAGAGTGGCTTGGGGGCCTCTAGATAAGAAAACAGAGAGCCAAGGGAACACACATATAGGCTTTGGGCTCCCAAACTGGAAAGGGTTAGGTAGGTTTGTGGTACATGCTTGGGGCAGGAGGAGGGTTGTAAACCAAAAGGTCAGAAGACTCATCTAGTTTGAGTGGCAGAAGGATCTGGATGTGACCCTGCATATGGTGAGCTAGTCAAAAACGAGTTTGAGTTAGGAGCCTGACTAATGTGGATTTGTGTGTGATATAAAGAGGAATCCACACAACATGTGAAAACACTCTCCATAGGTGAGTGATGGGACATGGTAGGGTATTCTCACAGCACTCCTTGCCATTTCCTAAAACAGTATTGGCAGGGAAGACATTTTAATTAAGAGGATTATGGCTTCTTACTCCTCAATTTTCAGTCATAATTTTCTTGATGTTTACTTCTCTGTCTGAAGTGGAAATGACTGTAACCCACAGCTGCTGGCTTGCTATCTTGAAGTACTCTTCAAGACAGACTAAAATTTCAAGTGCTGATCCAATGTAATTTCTACTTATTTATTATCTAATTCAGGTTTGTGCTTTGGAAATGTAACTGCCTCCTTCCATTTGTCTTAGGCATTTCAAAGCCTGGATGTTGATACTGCTTAGAAAGCTGACCAGGGTGGCTAAGCAGGTCATAGCTCCTCTGCAGTGACTGCCCAGCACTCCCAGCCTGTGTTCAGTTTCCACCCTCTGCGCAATATCCAAGTAGGAAAAAGTTCCATTCGTCTCTGGCAGTGACTGGGTTTGGTTTTGGTTTTGTTTTGGTTTTGGTTTGGTTTTTTTTTTTTTTTTTTTTTTTTTTTTTTTTTTTTTTTTTTTTTTTTGCTGTTGTTGGGCTTGTTTTTGTTTGTTTTGTTTTGTCTTGTGCTTAGGACATTCTTGAAACTGCAAATACTCACTTGGGCTGCTCAGCAGGATCCGTGGTATGCGCCCACCACTGTGCAGCAGGGTCTCCAGAAGCAGGTTCCACTTACAACATGGCTGGGATAAGAGTAGTTTCAACTGACCCTCGGCGTTCAGTCCTCTAGCTGATGAAGGCCTTTCAAATGCAAGATAAGGCAGAGTAATGAAGTTAATCTGTCTATGAAATTAATAGCCTTCAAGTCCAGATGTAATGCCAACTCCTTGAAATGTCAATTCCTCCCAGATTACTCTGAAAATGCTTTCATGCTTGCTTACTTTAGGGTTGCTCAGGGAAGGAATTACATTTACTCTCAACTAGCTAAAAGCAAATTAACGCTTGGTAGCTTGCCAAACCTAAAACTGATACAAAATAACCATGCCTCTATTTTATAGAACCTAGTTTTCTTTTTCTTTCTTTTCTTCCTTCCTTTGTTCTTTTTCATGGAGAAAAGAAAACCACTTACACACTGTTTTGAATGTCATCAGTTGTTCATTCACTAAAGGCATAATAAAAACTGACTACTATATACTATTTTCTTCTTTTCTTATTGGGGAAAGATGTTCGAGTGGGCTTTAGAATACTTTGAACATTGCTATATACTGAAATTGCTGCTAAAACTAAAGGAATTCAAAACTTCTATGAAGGGTCAGCCACAATCTAATTATTTAATAAGAAAATCCTTAAATCAACGTGCAATTATCAGAATTAATGCTACCACTCACCCTGTGACCTACTTAAGTAGTGTCATCAGAGAGAAATAATTCCAGGACAAACAGGTTTCTGCTTTCTAAACTGTCATCAGTTTTGAGCTGAAAAGCAGCTTCCCCAGAGGACTACTTCATTTCCTGTGTAGCAGCAGGGCACCAGAAAGCAGGAATTATCCACAGCATTATTCAACGTTTCCTTTGAAAATCCCCCAGTTTGAGTCGTATAAAAGTCATAACAAGGGAGACGAACTTTCAATAACAGCAAACGCAAGAAACAGACCTACCCTGTGGTGTGCTGGCTACAGGGACTGTGGAAATACACCACACAGGGAATGAATGGTGTGATTTGGGTGGTTGTAGAAGTGGGAACATGAGAGGAGATTATAGCACAGTCTGCTGCACCGTCATTAGCAATGGCTCCCTAAGTGGTTGGCCACTCGATAACAGCACATCTAGACTCTTGATCTCTGGCTTTTTAAACCTTGGTTCCCATATATGAAGCAGCAGCATGAGAGAATATGCTCAAATGCAAACATGCAAATTCTTCTGCGTTTCTCACTCTCAAGCCTAGGCTGGCCCAGAACTCAACTTACAGTATAGCCCAGTCTTGCCTTGAACTCAAGGTAATCTTTCTGCTTTGGAACCCTAAATTATGGGATTATAGGTATGAATCATCATATCTGGCTTAAATTGTGAGCTTCTTCTCATTAGAAATTGCAGGAGTAGGTCACAGAAATCTTTGCATTAAGAAATTCTGCTGCAATCAAAACAACTCTGAGATACCATCTTACACCTGTCAGAATGGCTAAGATCAAAAACACTGAAGACAGCTTATGTTGGACAGGGTGTGGAGCAAGGGGAACACTCCTCCACTGTTGGTGGGAATGCAAACTGGTACAGCCACTCTGGAAATCAGTATGGTGGTTTCTCAGAAAATTGGGAATAAGTCTTCCTCAAGACCCAGCTATACCACTCTTGGGCATATACCCAAGGAATGCTCAATCTTACCACAAGGACACATGCTCAACTATGTTCATATCAGCATTATTCATAATAGCAAGAACCTGGAAACAACCTAGATGCCCCTCAACTGAAGAATGGATAAAGTAAATATGGCACATATACACAATGGAGTGCTACTCAGCAGTAAAAAACAATGATATCATGAAATTTGCAGGCAAATGGATGGATCTAGAAAATATCATCTTGAGTGAGGTAACCCAGACTCAGAAGGACAAACATAGTATGTACTCACTCATAAGTAGATAATAAATGGGAGAGAAGGGATGGCCAGACTGCAACCCACAACTCCAGAGAGGCTAGCTAACAGGAAAAGACCCTAGGAGGGACACATGGATGACCCTGTGAAGGAGAAATGGATGTGATCTACATGAGTGGACTGGGTGTGTGGGGGGTGGCAGAGGGCGAGGAGTGGGGGATGAGAACATAGGGAAATGGGAGGGTCAAGCTGGAACAGGGATAGAGTGAGAGGGCAGGGAGGAAGATACCATGATAGATGAGGACATCATGGGAATAGGAAGAGGCAAGGTGCTGGGGAGGCTCTCAGGAATCCACAAGGTTGACCCTACCTTGGTCTGCTGGCAGTGGTCCAGAGGGTGCCTGGACTGGTCTACTCTGGTGACCAACCTAGCAAATAACCTAGCTGTCATCATAGAGCCTTTGTCCAGTGACAGATGGAGGCAGATACAGAGATCCATGGCCAGGCACCAGACTGAGCTCCAGGAATCCAATTGATGAGAGAGAGGAGAGATACTGCAGGTGAGGGACCTTGAGATCATGATGGGAGGATGTGCAGAGGTGACCGGCCACACTAGTGGAAGCCCATGAACTGTGGACTGGTGGTTGTGGAGCCTCCATAGGACTGGACTAGGCCCTCTGGACATGGAAGATAGTTGTTTGACTAGAACTATTTGAGGGGTACCCCGGCAGGGGGATCAGGATCCATCCCTGGTGCATGGGCAGGCTTCTGGAACCCAGTGCCTGTGGTGTGACACCTTGCACAGCCTTGGTGCAGTGGGAAGGGGCTTGGACCTGCCTAGGCTCAGTGTGCTGGGTTCTGCTGACTCCTCATGGGAGACTTCGATTTGGGGGATGTGGGAACATGGGGTGGCTTGGGAAAGAGGGCTGGGGGTGTGAGGGAGGAGGGGGGACCTGTGGATAGCATGTGGAGTATAAAATTTCTTAATAAAGAAGAATGAAGAAAAAAAAGAAATTCTGCTGCATGTGAAGGCTTGTGACCACTCTTGCAGGTAGTGCTTTCTTAAACACAGTAATAGAAATAAGAAAAGATTCATATCACTTTTCAGTCCTCGAGGTCTTTGTACCCATCCAACATTGGCTTTGACTCGCTGCCAACAATGGACTAAATGTTTGTGTTGCTCCAAAATTCAAATGTTTATACTTTAATTACATACAATGTGGTATCATCTGAAGATGGGGTCCTTGCAGGGGAAGGTTGGGTCAGGAGGTAGAGATGTCATGAATAGGATTAGAGCTCTTAGATGAAGAGGTTGCCCTACTTTGGCCATGAGGGTACAAGACTTTTCATGTTAGCAACCTGAATGAAGGCCTTCACCAGAACCTGACCGTGGTCCCCTCATGTCAGACTTTTGCCCCAGTATCTATCACAGCATCCTGCATTAACTAAGACACCATTTATCCATGGAGCTTTGTATGACTCTGTTTACCTTAATCTTACCCATCTGCCCTGGCTAGTTTTGGTCAACTCCACACACACTGAATGATCTGAAAGAGGGGAATTCAATTGAGAAACTGCTTGCCTAAAATCTAGCTGTAGGCAATCATAGGGCATTTTCTTAGTGACTGTTGTGGGAGGGCGGGCCCAGCCCATTGTTGGTGGTGTCACAACCCTGGGCTGGTGGCCCTGGGTTCAAAGAAAGCAAGCTGAGCAAGTCATGGGAATCAAGCCAGTAAGCAGCACTCCTCCATGGCCTCTGCATCAGCTCCTACCTCCAGGGTCGTACCCCATTTGAGTTCTTGTCCTAACTTCCTTGGATGATGAACCAACAGCATAAGCCAAATAAACTCTTTGCTTTTTTCTCAACTTGCTTTTGGTTGTGGTATTTCATCACAGCAACAGTAACCCTAAGACACCACCCTTTAATTTGTAGCAAAAATTTCACTTTCTCTGAAAATTCTTGACTAAATGTTTCTGTTTAGAGTGGCCACTAAATTAAATAATTTATGACAAGATTACATATTTCAGCAGTTATTATTTCATAAACTAAAATTTAATCTCTCCATCTAGACTCAAGTGTCTTGAGGATACTTGTTTTATATTACCCAAAGTTTCTGCTACTGTGTAATGCAGACGTTGCTGATTGACTGACTTGATTTGTTAGCATGTACATGGATAGGCAAAGAACGAAGAGAAAAGAAAAGAACTTTGCATTTAGAGTAAGAGAGAAGAAAAAGAGAAGTACCAAAGATATAAATAAAGAAATTTCAAATCATCTCCTCCTTGGCATGGCATCTGAAACATTTTACAACTTCATGATGTACAAAATTCTTCAGTACTTAAACTTTGGACCAATTTAGGCTTCTCTTGTGAAGCCTTGATAACTGGAAACAAGAGTAACTCCTTGGGCATTTGGGCAATGCCAAGTAGGGGGATTTCTGACATGGGTGGCTAATGAAGAAGAAGAAGAAGGAGGAGGAGGAGGAGGAGGAGGAGGAGG
>CABHPR010143463.1:1318-26045 GCA_902168415.1 Peromyscus melanophrys | reverse complement strand
AGAAGAAGAAGAAGAAGAAGAAGAAGAAGAAGCAGCAGCAGCAGCAGAAGCAGCAGCAGCAGCAAGTTCATTCTCAGTCAGAGGAGTCAAAGCCATGGATGGCTTCTGAGCATGTCTGGAATTCGGAGTTACTTTCCATTTACTGTGCTGGCTCTTTGAAGTTTTGAGCCTGGTTCTAAAAGACACCAAGACCATCACTACTTCCTGAACCTTTGCGCTGGGTTCCTAAGGAGCTCTGCGAGGCACGATAGAGGAAAAGCAGCTGGTGGCGGTGCTAGAAGTGTCCTTGGTTGGCTAGCCCTCCCCATCTACACATTACACTTGAGTTAGCAACACAGCGGAAGGAAAGCTCTGCTAGAATATAGAGTGAGTTTTCTGACAGACAGCTGGAAGATGACAGGAGCAAGATCATGGGGGAGCCTGGTGTCATGGTGGGGTTCTCTATCTACTGAGTTTAAAATGGGGGAGTTTCCTGATATGATTGCAGTGTAGAAAACTGATTGGAGATAATTTGTGTTTTTAACTCAGTTCCTCAGTCGCGTAATAAAATAACAGAATGTCATTTCATTTTACTTTATCTGAGTACCTGGCTAATGATAAAATCCTTCATTTAACAGATGAGAAGATGTTCACTGAAATGCACCTTAGTTCTTGAATCTTCCAACTTGCCACAGATTTTGAAATGTACAGTAGAATGAATCACTTTGAGGAAAAATAAAACAGTACAAACATTCTTCAGTCACCAAGCTCTGAGTAATGAATGCACTGAAGAGTCTGTGTGGGGCATATGGAGAAGCATATGTTCACTCATCCTTTGAGCTGGTAGAGCTGTGAAAGCGAGATTAGTCTGAAAAACGACAGAAAGGGAGAATTTGTGTGTGTGTGTGTGTGTGTGTGTGTGTGTGTGTGTGTGTGTGTGTATCAAATGTGTACATGTCAAATTCTACTATGACATACAGAAGAGAATAAAAATTTACACATCCATCAAAACTCATACATTTCATCCTGGAAGACAGAATAAATTCATGGTTGGGTTGTACTAAAATTATACTCCAGTAAATGCTGTGTTTCTGGGCTGTGGATTAGCCTAAAGAATTCATCAAATCCAGAAGCAATGAGGTTCAATCTTTATTGGTTTATGGAAATTACAAATGATTATTATGGAATAATCATGAAAACTTTTAGCTCTACCCTAGCTGTATGACTATAAAGTATCTCATTTATAATTTCTCCATTTTTTATATGTACTCATACAGGTTTTTTAAGTCAGTGAACTTACCCTACTCCCAGTACACTTTTTCTTATTTCCAACTTTACTTTAAAACCAGGCCAGGAGTTCTGCATCATAGCCTATGATATGAGTGGGCATACTGCCCAGATCTTATGACCCAAAGTGAATTTATCCTACCAAACACGTCTTGGAGAAGCTCCTGGATGGTGAACTATGGAATGCACACACACCTTGTGACACACCCAGCAGTGTGAGCTCCTGTCCTTTGTGACAGCTGGCTCAACAGACTGTGCAGGTCTCGGCACCAAGAAGTAAAAGTAGAACTGTGTTTTCAAAAGTTCACGGAGCTCTACCGGGAAATTATGCACCCCCATAGCCTCAATTCCATAGATTTTGTGGGAGAGGAAGCCCAGCTTTTTTGGTGAAATGGTGTGGGAGCAGAGCAAAGTTCTGAATAAATGTGTAAGGAGCAGATGAAGTTCTGAGTGAATGTGTGTTGCTGACATGACCACAGCCATGTCAATTGTCCCAATATCTCAGACCCATGGGAATTATTGCCAAGGCCTTCCTCAATCTGAGTGCAGATACTGACAGTGTGTACAGAAACTATCAACCACAGCTTCCTCCTCCAAGACGACTGCAGCCTGAGACTGCTCCCTTAGAGAGACCTCCTACAGAGACTACCTAAACCTGCCTCCTTGTGTAGCTGTGTACCATGAACCTGCCTCCTTACCCAGCTGTATACCATGAACTTGTCTCCTTATCCAGCTGTATACCGTGAACCTGCCTCCTTACCCAGCTGCATACCATGAACCTGCCTCCTTACCCAGCTGTATACCATGAACCTGCCTCCTTACCCAACTGTATACAGTGAACCTGCCTCCTTACCCAGCTGTATACCGTGAACCTGCCTCCTTACCCAGCTGCATACTGTGAACCTGCCTACTTATCCAGCTGTATACCGTGAACCTGCCTCCTTACCCAGCTGTATACTGTGAATCTGCCTCCTTACCCAGCTGTATACAGTGAACCTGCCCCCTTACCTAGCTGTATACCATGAAGCTGCCTTCTTACCCAGCTGTATACAGTGAACATTCCTCCTTATCCAGCTGTATACCTTGAACCTGCCTCCCTACCTAGCTCTGTACCATGAACCTACTTCCTCATTCAACTGTATACAAAAACTCATCTCCTCACTTCAGATGTATAAAATAAACACACTGAGTCTCCCAGTTCATATCAATCGAGCGTATGGCCAGCCTGATCCCAGCTTTTCTGTATATGCGTCTGTGTGTCTGTCTTTTCGACATTCCCTCATGGACCCTGTCAGATCGACCTTTGAGGATGGGGGTCATGGTGACTCTACTCAGCATATGATAAGTCAGCGGACACAATGCACAGTACTGATAGGAAGACAGAATAGCTAGTCAAAGGATGTGATGATTATGATGGTGATAATTATCACTTGCAAATTTGAAAAAGAGAACTGCCTACAGCAGGAACTACTCTTGTTGTCTTAATGCTAGTCTGTATTTAAACTTCTTGGGGGTGGAAGTGGGGTTAAGACAGAGTTTCTCTGTGTAGGCCTGGCTGTCCCAGAACTTGCTCTGTCCTAGATCCAGGTTAGGCTCAAGCTCTGCCTCTGCCTCCTGAATGCTAGGATCAAAGGATTAAAGGAGAGTGCCACCAGGCCTTGCTAAATCTCTCTCTCTCTCAATCTCTCTCTCTCTCTCTCTCTCTCTCTCTCTCTCTCTCTCTCTCTCCTTCCTTCTTCCCTTCCTTCCTTCCTTTTTTTTTTTTTTTTAGAAGTTGTGACCGGCCTTCGTCATGAAGAATCAACAATAGGACTCTCAGCACTTAACGTGGGGAATAGACCTCAAAAGTATAAAGAACAGACCATTTGAGAAGTCAGTAGCTCTACATTTTCTTGTCTTTACCTCTTGGCTCATGCTAGATAGCTCAAAGGGGGAAGGAATGCATACAACCTTAATTTCCTTAACTTGTAGACAAGATAGGATATACTGCCAGGGAATTGAAAGTCCTAGAGAAGAGCTGGGGAATATAATTCAGTTGGTAGAGTACTTGCCTAACATGCACAAACCCATGGTTAATTCCCAGCACTGCAAACACAAGTGTGGAGACCACAGCTGTAACCTCTCAGCACTTGGGAGGATCAGGAATTCATGGTGACCTTCTGCCATATCACAAGCTCGGGGCCTTTTGTGAAACATGAGATCTTTTCTCCAAAAAACCGCTCAAGTAATGACTGACTCCTGAGAGTTGTTTAGGTGTGTGCTTCAGAATCCTCATTCTTTTGGTTTAACAATTGGAACTGTGTATTTTGCATTGGATCCCAAAATCCTACCTCAAATCTCATAGGTCACACCCATTGACAAAAACCTACAGACAATCAAGGAGCGTGGAGAGCAAAGGAAATAGTCTTTCCCAGGGAAGGGCTCCCTAATTTTATCTAATACTAAGTGGTCGGCACTAAATTATATACATACCAGTAACACTAAATGGAATGAGCAGGTTGTATTTGTTTTTGGTACACACACATACACACCAGTAACAGTGAAATGACTTCTACAGGAAATGGTGGGGGTCCATGCATGGGAAGTACTGGTGGAAGGAAGGGATGGAAAGAAGAAATTACACAACTATGTTTTAATTTTAAAAAATTAAAAAGATGAATTAAGAAAGAAAATGTGTTGACATATTAAAACAAAATAAACACACAAATAAACAACCCACAACTCTCCCCAAGGCTTACCAAGTTCCGGAACTCCTTCACTATTGACTTGAAAGATGACAAAATCTCTCTTGACTGCACTATCTCCTTCCCTCTCTCCACTTAGAAAAAAACTGTTTTCACCTGAATCTTTGTCCAAGGGTCTGCTTCTTAAGAATATTCAAGTTGGGAGGAGCATAGAGGTACTTACTGTATATTTCAATCCTTGTTTTAAGAATATTGAACAAGTACTCCAAAGACATTTAGTTAATAGACATGGCTACTTTAAATCCAGGTCACTCTGCCTTCAAAACTCATGTTCTTTGCCTCACTTCATGTTTCCCCTAATTGAGTTTGATGGATACTTGGTGGATAAGTTGCATTTTCTGGCACAGAAGATGTTTGGCTCCATCAAGCCTCCTGATTGAAGATACCAAATTTTTAACCCCAAATGAGTTTGGTCTTAGGGCTATGTTCCAAATTGGAGCCATGTTACTTAAAGTATAGAGAATGATTTCAACCAGATGGTTTCTGGCATGTATCACTGGGACCAATTTATATCAGAAAGCATAAGGGACATTATTCAGAGAACAAAGTCAAGAGCCTCACTCAAGACAAGTTGAGGGTGCGGATCCTGGCGCAGGGAAGCAGGAGCCGGTGAGTCCTAGCATCATGACATTACTCTGCATGTTCCATAACTTATCTTTCAGAATCTTTCCAAGAAAAGAAGCAAAGGAAACTTTTTTGTTTGTTTTTTGAGACAGGGTTTCTCTGTGAAACATTCCTGGCTGGCCTCGAACCCACAGATATCCACCTGGCTCTGCCTCCTGAGTGCTGGGATTAAAGGCGTGCGCCACCACTGCCCGGCAAGTGAAGGAAACTTTTAAAGTCACCTTGTTATCTTTCTACAAGAAGATAATTTTAGTACCTGAGAAAAAAAGTCATGGAAATTAAAAATTCAAAATACATTCTTTTCAACTTTAACAAAAATATAAAAATTTCAGGTAGTTGGCACTGAAAATATTTATAAACAGTTGATATCTATAATAGGCATAGCTAAATCATAATAGTATTTACACTTACAGATGATTGAGAAAGTAGGAATTGGGGGATGCTCATCTGCGTATGTATGTGTGTATGTATGTATGTATGTATGTATGTGTGTATGTGTGTATGTATGTGTGTATGTATGTGTGTATGTATGTGTGTATGTATGTATGTATGTATGTATGTGTGTATGTATGTGTGTATTATGTATGTATGTATGTATGTACGTGTGTATGTATGTATGTATGTGTGTATGTATGTGTGTATGTATGTGTGTATGTATGTATGTATGTGTGTATGTACTTGTGTATGTATGTATGTAGAACTTGCCTTGGGGTGTGTATGTATGTATGTGTGTATGTATGTATGTATGTATGTAGAACTTGCCTTGAGGTATGTATGTATGTATGTATGTATGTAGAACTTGCCTTGAGGTATGTATGTATGTATGTAGAACTTGCCTTGATATTCAAGCTAGCATTGTCCACTAATATAGAGTTACATTCTCAAAAAAAGATTACAGGCCCGGCGGTGATGGCACACGCCTTTAATCACAGCACTGGGGAGGCAGAAGCAGGCAGATCTCTGTGAGTTCAAGGCCAGCCTATTCTTCAAAGCGAGTTCCAGGACAGGCAGAGAAACCTTTTCTCAAAAAAAAAAAAAATGATTACAGGTGTGCCTATGTATGTAGTGCTGGGAATTACATTGTGGCTTCGTGCATGCTAGGCAAAAACTGTACTAATTATGCTCTCTAGCACTTCTCTACGGGTTTTAACTCCCTGACATTATATCCAACATGGTCTAACAATTAGAGAAATTCTGGTTGTATGCATCTTTTCCCCTTTGGTCCAAGTAGCATGAACCAAGAGCTGAAGACAAGAAAAAGTGGATTCATTAGCAAGTGCTTTCAAGGTTAATTAATTTTCATTTTGAAAACACATAACAGTTGAAATGTGAGTTGAGGAGTCTCTCTAAAATCCTAATCGAGCCCCGAGTCAGCAGGCCACTGTCTCACTGGCACCACGGAGTCACTGGCCATCCCTTGCGGAAGCCACTATCTCTCTGGAGTCAATGGTTATTATCAGTACCTGACCTCCAGATGAGACCCTGTGACTGGTAATTCCAGAAAGGTTGTTTTTAACATCACACTTCTGATAAGTGTGGACAGCCAGCAGGAAAGCAGTTCAGTTTTCTTTCCTCTTTATCACCGTTGTAGTAGATCCTTTTAACATGTTGAGATAATTGATAAAGTCTGCCACTCACTGAAACCAATAGCTCTTCACTGACTAGTTGTTATGAATGACTGCTGGGTGGATATTTAATGTGAGGACTGGCTTGGATGCACGTTAGCTCATTTAATTCTCATAAGCCTCCCATGAGAATATCCTGGAAGGTAAGGGAAGAAGATTTTTTTTGAAAGAGGAAATAAACAGTAGTTTTGCATGGAATGTCTAAGTAGATCAATAAGATTATAGAATATTTATGTCTCAACTTCCTCCTCAAAACATAAAATGAAATGGAAGCTCACATAGGCTAATTCATTGTCCAAGATCACAAAACCAAACAAGCATAGAACACACTTTCATTTATTGTGAAAATCTGTGGTTGTCTGTGTGGTCACAGTGTAATCTCAATTTCAGTGCTTTTCATATAATACTTTTAAGTCATAATAGAATAAGCCTTAAGATACCTCTCTGTCTGTCTATCCATCCATCCACCCATCCTTCCATCCATCTGAAATTCCTAGTTCAGCTGACATTTTTAGTTCTTTTAATAATGGCCTGATTCACAGATACTGACTTTGACCTTGAAAATCCTTTCAAAGATGCAGCCATTTGTCCATCATTCTCTGGAACGGCTACACAGCAGTCCCAAGCTGCTCCCCGCTGGCTCTGCTTGTACTTGGCGTCTCTGAGTACAAACTCTCTCAGCTCTGTTCCTCAGGGCTGTGCAGCAGCTTGCCAGCAATAGCTAGGAGACTCTTAAAATATTTTATATGAAAATATACTTCCATCATAGCACCCATCCCTTTCCTAGGAGGCAATTTTTGTCCTCTCTAGATGGTATCTCCTGAGGATACTAGAAATAACCAACTCATCAAAATCACACTTTCCATACCTAAGATCTACCACTCATATAAAATGTTAGAAATACTTCATATTTCAAATAGTTCACTACTTTGAACTAATCTGCTAATTCATTCATTCATTCAAATAATATATATTTGGTGACTTCTAGACCAGAGAGACAGAAGAATAAGCAACAGAGGAAAGTCAAACTAAGATATAGCAAAAAACAACAAAAAACAAAACAAAAAAACAAAAAAACCTAATCTTTGGAGTTAATGAAATGTTTCCCTACAAAGGTCATATCTGAGCTGAGCTATGAAGGTAAGCGGGTGTTCATTCATTAAATAAAGATGAAGCGGTGTTAGGGAATGGAAGAATGGCATGGCAAGAAACAGTGGGAAGGGCAATGTGAGAAGAGCAAAGTTCACACTGTGATGGTTGTCAGAGTTTGGAGATGTAGGAAAGACAGACTCATATGCATGTGACTTTTCTAGACCATGCCGTGTGTGTGTGTGTGTGTGTGTGTGTGTGTGTGTGTGTGTGTGTGTGTATGTGTGTATGTATGTGTACATGTACATGTGTAGGGTACTCACTGAAAGACTTTAGGTCATAGGCATGAAATAATTAAGTTTGAGTTAGAAAAATTGGCTTGTATCAGATGGCCAAACACACTAACTGTCATGATAGAACTCTCATCCAGTGACTGATGGGAGCAGATGCAGAGATCCACTGCCAAGCCCCAGGTGGAGCTCCAGGAGACCAATCGGCGAGTAAGAGGAGGGATTATATGAACAAGAGATATTGAGACCATGATCGGAAAAAGCACAGGGACAAATAGCCAAACTAGTGGAAACACATGAACTGTGAACCAATGATTGAGGAGCCCCCATGGAACTGGATCAGGCCCTCTGGATAAGTGAGACAGTTGATTAGCTTGAACTGTTTAGGAGGCCCCCAGGCAGTGGGGCCAGGACCTGTCCTTAGTGCATGAGCTGGGTTTTTGGAAGCTAGGGCCTATTCTGAGGCACTTTGCTCAGCCTTGGTGTAGGGAGGAGGGGACTGGACCTGCCTCAACGGAATCTACCAGGCTGAGCTGAATCCCTAGGGGAGACCTTGCCTTGGTGGAGGTGGGAATGGGAGGTAGATTGGGGGGGGGGGCGGGGAAGGCTGGGAGTGGGAGGAGGGAGGACAGGGGAATCCGTGGCTGATATGTAAAATTAAATTAATTATAAAATAAAATTTAAAAAAAAGGCCAGGCGGTGGTGGCGCACGCCTTCAATCCCAGCATTCGGGAGGTAGAGCCAGGCGGATCTCTGTGAGTTCGAGGCCAGCCTGGGCTACAGAGTGAGTTCCAGGAAAGGCGCAAAGCTACACAGAGAAACTCTGTCTCAACAAAGGAAAAAAAAAATTGGCTTGGGTTTGAAAAAATTCTGGCTATAGTTTAGAAAATAATGAAAATAAATGTCAACACATAAATTATAGAAAACGTGCACATTGGGGTCCAGGGCACCGTTCAGTGGGAGAGTACTTGCCTAGCTCAGGCCAGGCTCAGCACCAGCAGGAAGAAGCAAGGCCAGGCTGTCACTGCAGTGATGGGGGAGATGACGGTGGTTTGGACTAAAGTGAAGTTGGCTTTATAGAGGGTAGATTGAAGGCTTAAGATTCTGGAGACTTAGAAAGAGGGTGGGAATGTAGGCAGAAAGGAGGCTCTAGATGTCCACCTGGGAATCTGCCTACACAACTGAGTAAGCTTACCATTAGCAAGACAAGGCCAGATAGAAGAGGATCAGCTGGGAAAGGACAGTGTCTGTAACCTCCAAGCATCATCTTCAGGAAACTATTCATGTACATTGACATCTGTGAGACTATAGTCTTTGGAGAGACTCCAGTTGGTTTCAATACAATGGAGTACAGAAGAAGTGTAGGAGACCACAGAGACCACAGCATTACTTTTTAAAAGTTATTTTAAACTGAAGATATTCAATATTTCAGGCGCAGGTCTGGGTACATGATATAAAAAGAGACATAAAAGCAGAAACAAGAAAGAAAGGAGGAAATTGGTGGAATATCTCAAGGAAATCAGTGGACTGTCTCAAGATGGAGGAAGTCAACAACAGTACTGTGTGGTTGTGAGTAGGTCCCCTTCACTTAGGTTGTTGTATTCTTGTGTTGAGAAGGAATTTGGTCCAAGTTTCCTTAACTGCCTTTTCCCTCACCTGTAACACACAGCATAACAGCTTATAGGGAGAAAGTCTGTGAAATACATTTATCAAAAAAGTGATTGGATAAGAATTTACATAGTATCATAGAGTGAGGCCAAATATAACTTATATTTAGGTGGAAGATTGTCGGAACATGGTCAAAAGAATGACCGTGGGAAACAATGCCTTGGGGAACTGTGAGAGAGGCTTCATGTAAAAGGCAGAGGGCCTTTTACCTCAGGTGCATTCTGTTCCCGGGGTTGTTCTTGGATGTTTTCATGACTCCTGTGACAAACATGTATATTGTATTCATAAGACATGTTTATTCTTTTGGGTTTCAGAACACAGCTATAGAACCCAATCTGGTCAGTGTGCCCTGAATCTGGATATGCCCTTCTGCCTTGCTTTCCTGCTTTTCCAGATATAATCTATAGTATATGGCAGGCAATTGTGTTTAAACTGGTCTGTCCTGAGAGAGTTCTTGGAAAGGGCTGCTCTGTTAATATTTAGTATGTGCTTATTGGTGTTTATTAATATGTTTTTCTGATCATATTTTTTCTGAACTCAAACAACCTTCTTTGGCTCATTGCTTTATTTGTTTTATTAGTGTATAAAAGGACACTGAAATTGAAGTAAGGTTATCTACAGCATTAGACTCTAGGCCACCTCATTCTTCCAGGTCCTCAGATCCCAGGTCTAGCAGACAAGATCTGCTCAGGTTAGCTGAACAGTCAACAGATGATATATAAACATAAACAGTATTATCTTAAGTAAAAGCAAGTTCTCCAGCTGAGGAGAGACTAGCCTTGTATCACAGTATCATGTGCTCAAAGAAGAAAATGAGAAGTAGCAGTGAATGCATGCTTCCTACGCTGATCATGCTACTCAGGTTCAGAGTGGACTTGTGACCTTGAAAATTACTTGGAAGTATTCAAATAGTTTATTGAAGATCAAAGGTTAGGAAACACAAAAAAGCGTTAGAAGGAAGCATACTATAAATTACTATGATGGCACATCTGGAATCAACCACAACCCAAGCATCTGGGTACACCTGTGAGGAATTAGTCTCCACTGGATCATTTAAGGGGGCAAGACCCATCCGAAGTCTGGGTCATATCTTGTCATGACAGTTTGCATCAAAGGGCGCAGAAGAAGGAAACCTTTGCTTTTAGGCTGCTTGTCCTCCCGGCAAGTTCATCTATCCTGCTGCTGAGATATTCCTTCACTGGCCTTGGAACCTACTTCTCCCAGAGTCCAACACAGACTTAAGATCAGCTGAGATACGCAGCTTCTTTGACCAAACATCATATTCTTGGTCTTTCTGTCAGGAGACAGACATTGTTGGACTAACCAGACCACAGCATATAAGAGCCATAATAAATCTCCCTTTAGTATACATAGATTCATTCTATCAGGTCTATTCCTCTTGAGAACCCTGACTACTACAATTACCAAGAGAATATTCTTTCTTGAATATTTATATGAAATCACTGTATATTAGCATGCTATTAGCTTGATAGTGATATATTGACCATTTTCTTAAGTTTAATCTACTATGAAACCAGTAACTCTTTCTAAGTCACCTACACTATTGGCCAGTACCATTGGTAGAGACCTTGAATGTAGTTTATTCTACTTAATACTTTGGAAATACATTAATTTTCCTAAATATAAGTCTTCAAAACTGTATTACCAGAGCCTGGGAAAGCATGGAAAGATTTTCATTTTACTTATTATATACCTCATAGTAACCTTATAGACAATATAGATAAGTTTACTTTCTATGTAACTTTCAGCATTTTGACTGGTTTGTTTTAATTTCATGTCTTTCTTGCTCCTTTTCTTCCTTCTCACTTACATTTAATAATGTATCTTCAATATTTCTGAAAGCTGACTCAAATGTTTCCTGAAATAATATATAGGTACAAAATAAAGAGATGTTATATTCATTAAGATGTTGGATTGGCAAAATGGCTCAGCAGGTAAGGGAACTTGCCTCTCAGCCTGATGACCTGAGTCCAATCCCCAGGAACGCACATAATGGAGGAAAAAGAAAACTGACCTCCCAAAGTTGTCTGACTTCCATAAGAATTGTTGTAACATGTACCCTCCCCTGCACAATAAATATAAATAAATAAATAAAAACTTTAATTACTATGAAGTTTCATAAAATTAGCTATTTCAGTCATCTCATTTCTCAGTTTTCTCCTTTCTCATACGATAAACCTAACATGTTTTAGTTTGCTATTGTCTAACTCATGTATTTCCCAAAACATGTTTGTTGCTAAGGTGATGAACACAGTTTTCATGAACAATTTGGGGTAAAAGAGAAGTAGTGATAGCTGGCTTAAGTATGGAGAGTGGGTTGAAAGGGAGAGGTTTTTGAGCCACATATTGCTGGTCTGGGACCCCCCCCCCCCCCCAATCACCATGCCTGGCAAATGCAAATCGATAATGATTTATTTTAGAATGGCTTTTCTTGCTGCCCAGATTTTATCACTGTTCTAAACATGTTGGTCTGTAAGTCGGAGGCACCAAGCCTTTCTCCGCACATCATATGCCCTAGTAAACAGTTGCCAGAATGTCAGGCATCGAGTGGGACTCAGGAAAGGGTGATCATATCATACTTTGCATGGAAATTCAGACAAGGGAATAAAGAACCCAAGGAGTTCCACAAGAAGAAACCACATGGGTAAGGTCTAAAGTTGAGAATGAATAGCCAATACAAGTTAAACATGGCCTACTCTGAAGCATGTGTGAGGAGAGTGTGTTAACTGACAGGGAAAACTGGGGGTGCTTGGGAGACAAGGCACAGTAAAGTGGGGGTACAACAAGCTACTTTAGGATTCTAGGGAGGAGAGGGACATAATGAAAACTGTTCTACCCGTGTTAAATAATAGTAAAATGAACAAAATTCACTATAATGACTTGGAGAGGAAGGCTGGCTTTGAGAGGATTTTTTGAGACACTGTTTACTGGCCATGAAAAGGCCAGACAAGACTAAGAATAAGGCAAATAAAATAAGAATAGGCAAATAAAGAGTTCAGACGGTTCCATCTTTTAAGGGTTTATGAATGATGCTTGTGTATGCAGAACAAGGCAAGAAGGGAGGAAGGACAAGCCACTATCACAGTAGATAACTCAAGAAATGTGGGCAGCTGGACATAAAATGTTGAGGGGAAGGCAAACACTCAGCTCGAAATAGAGAGGTATAACAGTCTTGACAGAGGTTGTAAATTAAACCATGTGAAAAAGAACAATCAGAGAAAATGGGCTTGCTTTTTGCTCTCTTTAATTGTTTCATATTAATAAAGTATAATCGTATTTATTGTAAGAAATTTGGAAAATACAGGTAAAAATTAAAAACACTCGCAACCTCACCATCAGAGATAAAACCTATAGAGCCTCCACAGTCTACACCCTTTCAGTATTTGGTGGGGTTTTGTTTTATTTGCATTTTTTTCTGTAATGCTCTGTGTATGGTAGAATTGTACAGGCCAGTGTTTCTCCATTGTATCCCACCTCCTAGTAATTGTTCCTTGCCCAGACACCAAGGCTTCTCTTCCCCAGGAAGTTTAGGGGCAGCTATAGATTAGCTCGGATCTCCCTTAGAGAGGAACACTGTAAACCAGCATGTGATGGAACCATGCAAAGCTGAATAATCAAAAGCACACTTTATACAGTGAATAACTGACAGACTGTGCAGGGGAATTCTTCAGGAATGCCTGTTAACATCAACTCGGAATGGTTTTCCCTTTGAAAGGTGAAGATGCTCTTGCCAAGACCAAGTACAAATGGAATGGGACTGAGATGTGGACCTGATCGCCAGCTTCTTTTTCTTCAGAAAGTTGCTACACACACTACTCAGCACCTTTCTCTCCACAAAGGAAGCACATGAGTTCTTACTTACCCAACAAAAGCTCACAGAGGGCTAAAAGATGCTCAGTGTAAGGCACCAAGTATCAGATGATCTGTTACACACACTGCTTCAAAGGGGGCTGGCTGACTAACCACATACTTACTAATCTGCTCGCCCCAATTAACTATAAATCACAATGATTTCTAGAAGTTGTCAAATACCTTTAAAAACCAGCCCTCTCATTGATTCCTTACTGGTCTATCTTTACTGGTCTATTGTTAGAACTCTCCCATATATGATTTTTTCCAGTAATAGTATAGAACATTAATTTTCCATTTTCTCTTATAAACAATAATTTAACAGCTATTTTACATATAAAACTTCGTTAGCATCTTCACTTCATTCCTTACTGTGGATTTCTAGAAGTGGATTTACAAAAATGTTTTTAAATGTTCAAATCAGGCTACTAACATGGTCCTAGAAAGCTGGCGCTGGACACCATTTACACTGGGAACGAACAGCCACTTGGGACTGGATCTTTCTGCTAGGGTAACAGGTCATTTAGTGACAGAAGCAAAAAAAGACACTTCATGTGTCATTTACACTTGGGTATAGAAAAAAGAGACACTAAATATAAAAATTAACTATTGGGAGAAGTTCCCAGGCTCTAGCTGGGCTGAATTAAGCAGGGCTGAAAGATGTATTATAGAGTCTCCCCCAATGGGGAATTGGTGGTTCCAAAGAGAAAAACAAATGTGCTGATGGTAGAGAGCAAATATGCTCATATGAATATGAAGATGTGAACACAGAGAGGCGGTAACAGCACGCAGAGGACCCTGTATAGGTCAAGCCAAATGGGGTCCCAGCACTGAGAGGGGAGCGGACCCAGGACCTAACCAATCTGTAATTGCTAATAATGTATTTCCAACATGAATCAAGACTGCCTTCAGAACACCAATATCTCCTTTAGCTATTCATGATATTTTATTCTCAGGTACAAAGGGAAGGTATTTTTCCAATGATATGTTCTACAAAGACTCAAACTGCCATGCTACATAATGCCACAAAATGTCATCAGATTTTCTTGGAAGTGCATTTTACACTGTAAATGCTTTTTCTGATTTTTAAGTGTTGTTAATTAAATAATAAAAGTGAAAAATCTTGTTCATAATTATAAAAGTTACTCCTCTAAACTTGTACCTAAGATTCTGAGTCAAGTTAAATTGACTATCTAGTTGCTATCTATATTAGATAATTAGCTGCAGAACTGTCAAATCCCCAATCATAGATCAAGAATGAATTTTTAAATGTCTAGGTAATTAGCTTAAAGAGAATGAAGTTCTCAAAATCCACCTTTTCCATTACATAACTAAAGTTAGGAGTTAGAGAAATTAGTATGAGTGCTGTGTCTTTGATTCTTGGGCTTAAAAAATAAATCATGGAATTATCCTTCCCACTTCTTTGATTGTTGTTAAGTTCCTTTTGCAAAGACTCCTTGATACCCATGATGTGAAGTTTCTGTTACATTTGTAAAAGAGACACAGACTTATAGACAGTGTGGCATTTGGAAGTTCTCACCTGAGTAAAGAAGGGTAGAACTGTGACATGCAGGAAACCCAGTGAAATGGTTGATTAAACAATGATGCTAAGGAATTTGAAGCTGAGTCATCCATACCATGCTGAAAAGTCCTAGGGAAACAAAACTAATTATTTCAGAATATGCAGGAAACATTAACTATGGAGAGCACTGATATAATTTTAGAATTTTACTTAGTTTTCACAAGCCAATTTTTAATAGGAAGTGGTCTCATTTTATTTATGCATTGAGGACAATGCATCCACCAAAATGACAAAAAATCTAATCCCCCACCCTCAAAAGAAGGAGGACGAGGAGGAGGAGGAGGAGGAGGAGGAGGAGGAGGAGGAGGAGGAGGAGGAGGAGGAGGAGAAAGGAAAAAGTAAATCCAAGAATCAAGAAATAGTATTTTCATGAGCCTTTGTAGAACAATCTTTACATGGGGAAGGTATAGTTATGTCATTATTATTTAATTTTAGAAATTCACACTAAAAAATTTGTCAAAGACAAATCCCACAGAAAGTGCAATGAATACAATCTATGTCTCTCAGAACTAGTATTCTTATATTTCATAGGATTCTTATCAACTCAATAAGTGTTAATATTTGTAATATCTGCTTAATGTGAGAACATTTAACATGAGGTACATTTTTCACTACCAGAATGATTTATATATATCAAACAATAAATAAAAACTTATAATTAAATTTATGTGTTTTTAATGGCCTAAGAGACCTTGTAAAGGAACTTAATTGTGAAATGTATTAGCATGATGCAAAATATAGAATACTCTTTCCAGAATGTCTTATCTACAGCTACCTTTTGGAAATGACTAATATTTTCCTAAGTTGGCTCAAATTCAACTATACATCTAGATCTAATAATGAAGCATCCATTACATGAGCGATTAGTAGATAGCTTGGCAAGATAAAACATTTATGACTGGACAATCTATTTGCCCACATCAAGTGAAGAGTGAAGACTTTATAAATGGAATTGTTTGAAATGGTAGTTTCCATATAATGAAGAAATGATATTGTCTTTTTAAAAATGAAAATATGATTACATCACTTTCCCTCTTCCTTTTCCCAAGGCAGAGGTCAAGGGATCATGAGGAACACAGCTCCAACAGATACATCACAGAAGATGGGCAGAAAGGTTGTAAGGGCTAGAGGACCAGGAAGTCTGCTATCTCTCCGAGAAATGACTTCCTAAACAGGTAAGACCTGAAAAGTGAGAATATCAACAGACAGGCTTATGTAGAAGGTAGAAACTGGTCAAAATAGAATACAGTTCTGTTGTGAAAAAAGCCACCCCTACCTTCTCATTTCACATCTTGCATTTTTGTATTGTCCTATTTTCTAAGCTTGACTTTTCTCTCCCTTCATTGTCTTGAGGACAGGGATTATCTTCAATTAATTATACTTGGAAGATATTTTTTAGACACATAATATATCATCATCTCCTTAAAGCTATTTTTTTCTTTAGCTTCACTAAATTTTAGATCAGAGAAACATCTCCAAATAGTCAAAGTCAGGCTATAAATACTCACTCAATGCAGTCCACAGAGGGAACTATAAAGGCAGACAGAGGCTAGCTCAGTTCCAGGGTGCCCTTTTCGAAGGGGTCTCTCTTTTGTACCAGCAATGAGGAATTTATAGAATGGTAGTGATGCTAGCTGTTAGCAGTTTCACATCTTATAAATAGAGTTCAATAGCAGTAAGGGATGTAGATGGAGGGGATTAAGGATATAATGACTATGATACCGTGCTAGATCAGCAAGAAGAGCCTAAACTAAGTAAGAGAAGAAAACAAGAAATCCCAGGTTAACAGAATGAACAGCAGTCATCCTCAATGACAAGGGTTTAAGATGACAGGAGAGTAAAGGTAGCACAGACAGCTGCGTGTAGAGGGTAGCCTAGAGGAAGTTACAGGAATTTTACTTCATTTCAAATAGTCACAGAGGCTCATGGGCATTTGAAATACATCTTAAGAGAGGCATAGAGCAGGAATTTGAATTTACGGGTCCAGTATATACAAAAGAAGTTTGATTTGAAGATACCAATGTGGAAGTCACCCATGCGATGAATTCCCCCACTGAAAGAGTGTGAAGTGAAGAGATAGCCAAGGACAGAGCTTTGAATCAACATTTAAAGCATGACATGAGGGAAAAAAGTACTAAAATGAAAGTGCAAAGAAAAAAATCAGAGAAAAGGCGAAGAGCCAGGAGAAAATTATGTTAGGGAGGCTGGGAAAAGAGAAGATGGCTAACAATGTCAACAGCTGCAGAGAAAGTAAAAAGAATATTCTACTGGAGTTAGGCATTGCATGCACATGATGGCGGGAAGAGATCAAACTGCAGTGATTGAGTGAGTGGCAGGACACACAGTAATCGGATGTGAATGCAAACACAACAGTAAAGGAAGAAGGCTTCCACATGGGAGAAAGTCAGGGGCATGAGGCAGAAGGTAGAAACTATATTTCACAGACTATGGCCATAGAATGGTAGATAAAATTTATCAGAAGATTAGTTGAAAAGATGTACTATAGCTGAGAAAATAAACACATTAATCAAAAGCATATCAAGAGATGCAGGGTAAATTGGGATGAAAATATTTATTAAGAATTGATGTGGATGGTATAGTTACCTAAAGACTATGGGTTGAAGCCCGTAGAACCAGAGTAAAATGTGAGAGTATAAAATGAATGCACAATGGGCTGTATTTTCTCAGAGAAGTACAGGGCAGGGCTACATGCTGAGAAAATATTGAATGAGGCAAGGTCAAAGAGATGACCAAAGTTGAGGAATCTAGAAGGAGCTCCCTGTACTGTCAAATGTTGGAGTTGTCAGCAGGTACAAAAGTACTTAAGTGATAATCTAGCTGTGGGCCGAGTCTGGTTAGAGGCCAGCTGAGTTTGGAGGGCGGAGATGTGCAATGGTAAGGATGGAGGGAAAGGATGCTGTTTAGGAAGGAGAATGCAGTAAAGGCTTGTAAAGTAAGACAGCTTCAAAGGGAGTGACAGCCCAGGATGAAGGACTTCACGAGTCACACATAGAAGATCAAAGCTTATCCCCACTTTTTCTGTATGCCTTTGAGCCCTTTGTATAGGTCCCTAATTTGTCCAGAAATGAGAGGGTGCATCACGCAGCACGCCCCCACCATCATGGTTAGCCAGCTCCATAGCTGATTCCTGATAGAGCGTTTTCTGTGTTAAGTGTTCCCTGATACTCTACCTAACATATCTCTTGTCACTGTCTCTCTTTTACTTTGCTTCTTCGTAGGACTTAGCTCTACCTTCAACCATTTCACATTTACTTTTTGCTTTTCTTTTCTTTTTTGTCTTCTCTGTGCCTCTAGGAGAGGGTAGCTGAAGGTTATTGAGAAGCAGTATTTATCACATGTAGGGGAAATGGAACCAAACAGAGTTAGGATCCAGTGTAGACTTTATCATTAGATTTGTAATATTTTTTGACAACTTACTTAGCCTCTGTTTCCCAATTTGTAGAATGGGATATTACAGTGTGTGAGGATTCTGTGAGCTAATGCATATGAAGTACTATGTTTCATTGTCAACAAGGGCTCAGAAAAGGCAAGGTGCCTCTGTGAGAACAGCTGCAAGGTGCTGTAAAAAATGTCTACAAACATCTCAAAACTGTTACAAAAGTCCTATCAGTTGAAATAGTTACCTACTTTTTCATTTTCGGAAAAAATAATACAGGATCTAACAATAGTGGAATGGTTAACTATTGCCATTTTCTTAAATTTCAGACCAAAGAAAACACAGTTTTAGCTGGGTGTTTCTGTCAGGATATCTCCTCTTTTACTGAACCTACAGATTCCTGGGCCTGGCAGGAGTAAGGTTACTTGACTATATGGGGTGTTATGGCAGATGTTCATGGTCTCAGAGGGGGTGTGATCTGTGTGAGCTTTCAATTCCACAGCAAGAGTCCAAATTAGTTTCATTATTCTGGAGAGTATAAGTGGGTGAAAATTAGTCCATGAGCTCGATGGGGGAATGAGATTATGAATTCATTATTAGATAACCTCTAATGACATTTCAGTATACAACTAAAAGAGACGATATTCTAAATAATTTATATCAGAGCATAAAATTACAACCTTAAAAATCTATAGTTATATTTTCTCCAATAACATAACCTTTTATAAACCAAATTTACATACCTTAAAATTGCTAAGTGCTTAAAAATTGAGGCAGAACACATCTTCTCTGCAGGTTATCAGAATGTAAAGAGAGCTTTTTTAGGGAGGATAAGCATGGCTTGTCCTTCCTTCAAGATGGGGCACTAGCCCCAGCCCTCTCCTTCACACCACACTGCCTCTGCACTGGCCAGGCCCTCACATTTGACATGCTAGCCTAGATTCATTTTCTTTTGCTTCTCTGATCCTCATGCATGCTACTCTCTTATTTTTATTTTATTTTCTTTCCCAACACATAGACTTGTTCTTGGGCTTATGTAATCAGTTGCTGGGATAAAATAAATCCAAGGCACCTCAGAAGTGAGGACAACCAAGAGCTAAAAAGACTTAGCTGCATTTATGCTTGGCTTGTGCCACCTGGAATCTGGCTGCTGGCCCAGCATAGAGGTTCTCCAAATTATGGTAACAGACTGTACCTCCACAATGGAGTTAAGGCATCTCAACAGAGTGTGCTCTGGAAAGATGATGGGATCATGTCAAAGTTCTTCCATCTCTGTGCATAGCCCAGTGCCTGGGTCACTAGACACATTCAATTAAAAAAAGAAATCCAATAGAAAAACATTGTCTTGGAAATAGAATTAAGTTAAAACTGAACTATTGAGATAATATGGGATACTAAAAAATATGTGGGCTTTTTCGATGGCCCTACAATCATGAGCAATCATAAATATATAGAAATAGTCCAACCAAACACTTCAACATTGAAATAGCAGCCAAATCACTGCTTTATTCTTTTTTTTTCAAGTGTCATCTATAAGTTTGAGGCTAGCCTAGGCTACCTAGTAAGATCTTGCCTCAAGAAAAAAAGAAAACAAGCAAGGTATATTGGCATACAACTTCATTACAGAACTTGGGAGGCAGAGGCAGGTGGATCTCTGTGCTGTGGAACAATCCTTTTCTATACTATGAATATGTCTTACTCTCACCGGTTAATAAAAAGCTGACGGTCCAGTAGCTGAGTAGGAAGTTAGGCAGGAAAGCCAAACTGAGGATAATGGGAAGGAGAGCAGAGTCAGGAGAGATGCCAGCCAGCCACCACCGAGGAAGCAGGATGTGTGAAAACGAAGTAACAAGCCATGAGCCATGTGGCAAAGCATAAACAGAAATATACATTAAGTGTAAGAGTTACCTAGTAAGAAGCCTGAGCTATTGGGCGAGCATTTTTTAAGTAATATTCAGCCTCTGAGTCGGTTATTTGGGACCAGGCAGTTGGGACAGGAAACATTAAGTAAATATAATAAAAAACATGTTTTCTCTGGGGCCATATGATGTTTAAATGTCAATGTGTAAGTGTCAAAGTAAGACACTTGAGTAGAAGAGGGTAGTTTCCTCTATTGCTCAGGCCACGAGCTTGCAATTCTCAAATGAAAAACAGCACTGTGATATTAAAAAATGACAACTTTAAATTAGAAAACAACTAGCAAAATGCACAGTCCACAGGAGGGACAGGATGGAAAAAGGGGATGAGTAGAGAAGTTGTCAGGCCATGCTGAGAGGAAAGGAAAATGGATTTTCATGTCCATTTGCGAAGAGCATGCAGCCATGGGCAGACTGGGAAGAGGACATCTGATGCGGAGAGAGACAGAATGAAATGTCACGTACAGCAGAGCCAACCAGACCAAGGTTCAGCATGCAGGCCATCACCAATGCCTAGTCATTTTCCATGCTCCAGTTTATTAGGACCACATACAAAGCTGTTATATTTTTCTATTTTTTCAAAGATATTTCCCAAGTAATATTTAGATGGAAGTATAAAAATCCATCCATCTTATAAACAAAATTGCTAGGATAAGAAACTTTTTGGGAATCATTTTGGATTTTAAAGCACTTTTTTTTTTCAAATTTAAAATATTTTTACTTCTAGTCAATACTTTTTCCACCAAAGACAAGTTCTTGCTATGTGGCTCAGGCTAACATAAAACCTGAAATACTCTCTTCTTAGCCTAAGGCATGAACCATCATACCAGGCTAACCTAGATTCATTTTAGCAGCTTTACTTAGATATGTAATTCAAGTGTCACAACATCTACATGTTTAATGTATGCAATAAAAGTCTCTATTATATTCAAGAGTGGTTTAACCTTCATATCCATTAGCTCCCTACTACCCCCTCTCCTTCATCACTACTGATTGCTGTTTCTACAGATTTGCCTATGCTTGATGTTTCTAATGAATGGAATGACTGTTCTTTTAAACTCAGCATAATACTTTTATGGTTCATTTTTGCAGTGGCATGGTTCAAAATGCCATTCCATTTATACTGTAGGATAGTATTTCTCCATATGTTTATGCCGAGTCTTGTTCATGAGAGTGGGGGTTGTTTCTACTTTGTGTTACTGAGAGAAGTGCTGCTATGCCAATTCCCATGAAATTTATATTTATATTTTTTATTTATTGTGTGGACATGCATTTTCATTGCTGGGTCATAAGATTATATGCTTAAAATTTCACTTAAGCATATGCTGTACTCAACATTTTAAAGAATTGCCTGTTTTTCAAATTATGTCATTTATTCTTGAGATATAAAAAAGTTTTAATTGAAAATATGTCATTCCCTCGAGATTATGAAATAGTTAGAAAAACCATAGGCTAAGTTCATAATCTCAAGGACCTAACATTAGCATGGCTTCTAAGCAGAGCTATGGATATACAACATTGGCATACTCTGAAATTTGATGACTCAAAAGCCATAGGTGCCATCTAAAATGAACTCTGAAATGAATCTACATCTTTCCCTGTTCCCCACGATGCTAAGCTTTGACTGTCATGTTAATATTTATACTGAAATATCGCTGCTCTTTCTTACTAAATGTTGGGCCTACCAACTTACAGCAACTTCTCAAAATTAGGAGTTTTGCTATGACAGATCAAAACATTTTGAATAAGTAGTGTTTAATTTTAATAGTCAGAATTTATCAATTTTTCCTAAAATTGATTGAGAGCAGTTGTGTCCCTTACACATAATCACAGGGCCATGGAGGGAACAGTGTTTTGTTTTAACAGAAATACATGAAGACAAGTTTAGGAAAGAACGAACATTTTTAACATTTTTGTTACGTTTCATTCTTCCTGAACAGATTTTAAAATCATGTACCCTTGCCCTGGGATGCAGTGGTCCTACACTAGGCTCAGAATGAACACACTTTCAGCTTATCTGTCAGAACCCCTTGAAACAAAGGCAGTCCCCTTCTTACAAGGCATGTCATGCCAAGGGACAATGGCAGGTACAGTTCACAAAAATTCAATACATTCAGCATCCTGTTGTTACTTTTTCTTGCCCAAGTCCTCAAAGCATGTGGCTTAGTTTTGATCACGAGTTAGAGATGAAGGTTTCCAGAATGCTAATAATGTGACAGCTTCATAGCTCAGCGTGCAAAGCAGCTTGAAAGCCAATAGGGTTTTACAAAACACACATACCTCCCTAGTTGGTGAAGAACACTGCCTTATAGACTTTCTTTGTCACAAAAATCAAAATACATTTCAAAGATTTGATTTATATTCCAGGAAAACAACGAAAATTGAATCAACATGAACCGATAAAATTTGTGAAAATTTTGGCACTGAGAACTTCCAAAAACATGAAAATGTGTTTAGACTTTTGCTCATGCATGTAAGCGACATAGGCCTATGTTTTATATTAAGAAAATCTAGAGGCAGTGTTTGGAACAAAATGTTCCACAATCCTGGTTGAAATTAGCAATTTAAATTTGTTGAGTGAGGTTACAAAGGCACAAATCACAGAGATTTGAGAACTTGCATAGTTGTTAAAAATGTATCAAAAGGCCATAGGTTAAAAGTAATGAATGTGTTTCATTATTATTATTACTAAAATATACAATCTGTGATCATAATTTATTTGTTTTACAAATGTATTTGGAGGTTAAAATTTTTCAATTCATCTGTGACAAACCATGAAATTCAATATTGCTCACCATGACCAATCCATGAAATTTGTCAACTTTGTTCCTGGTTTTCACAAGGCCTTTTTCTGAGATGAACTGACCCATCTGAACTGAGAGCATAGTAATTTTTTCATCTATGGCAAATCAGTTTATTTTACTAGGATTTATTAGGGGCTTCAAATTTAAGCTTTTTATATTTAAGCCATTTATATATAATCTCAACCTTATGTTGGTTTTACTCACTGCTCCTTCTCCTCTCTGAAAGAGTTCTCTGCTTCTAAAACAAGTTCTCAGCCTGTTTTGCAAGAAGGAAGAACCTGTAGGCAATGGCTATGCTTCAGGTCAGAGTGGGGAACTGAAAAGAAAGTTGTTAATTATTCTTAGGCCAGTGACCATACAAAAACATTCTGAGAATGTTTTCAGAAAGAAAATGTGTATATCACTCTAACCAGAATGTACAGAGAGGAACCTTCTGCCTAATTTAACCCAAGTAATAAAAATATTATGTGACCTTTTTACTGTTCAATAAAGAAAGAATACATAATTCTTTGAATATAAAAACAAACATTTTGGAGGGAAATTTAAAAATGATACTAAAGTTTGTTCATAAGAACTATTCCAAGTTTTATAATATTACCTATTAGAATCAAGCTAAATTGAAATTAAAAGTAGTTTGAATTTTTATACTTTACTTTTATTTATAAGAAAAGTGTTTTATTTTTTCAGTATAATTACCTATCTGCTTCTACCTGCCATTCCTAGTTAAGACATTAAAACTTAATGTTAAGATCTATGCCAGACTTATTGAAAGTATGAGACCATTAGATCTCTTTCAGATTTGAGCACATGTAGAATTTTTTAGTTGTATCTTTTTAAAATTAGAAGCAATTATATCACATAAAAAGTGTAAATTACTGAGGCTCAAGAGACAACTCAGTGCTTAAAAGAGAATACTGCTCTTGGAGAGGACACAAGTTCAGTTCCCAGAACTGACATCAGGCAGCTTACAGCCTCTAGTTCCAGAGGATCTGACAACTTCTGGACTTACAGGCACCAGCACCCACCTGTGCACATGCTGCCCCCACCCATACAGACAATTAAAATTAATTTTTAAACAGTTGAAAGCTATTAGATAGACAGACAGACAGATAGAAATAGATAGATTCCACTCAAAAAGTGAAAGCTAATGCCTGGCATAATTGTACAAACTCAATCCCAGCACTCAGGGGAGGAGATAGAAGGACTTCATCTTTGACGTCAGTAAAGGCCAGATATTAAGACTGTTTCAAAAAACAAAACCAAAAAGGTGAAGCTTATTAACTGAAAGGGACTAACCAACAGACATGAAACATGTTTGGAGTGATTATAGCTTTGAGAACTGATTTATGTTCAATTTATAAACTATCCCAATTTATGATATTAAAAATGTACTTCAGAGTACTTCTACTTGGTATAAATACAGAGTTCAATAACAGGTGTGACAACAACTGGGTTAAACAAAACATATTTGATACTTACTTATATAATTCTGTTAGTGGTGCTGTCAAAATGGCTAATGTTGTCAAGAGGTGGTTGCAATGAGTATGAATTTTAAAAATTTTCTTGTTGTTATACTCATGGGGATTCAAAATTTCCTGTACAGATGTACAAACTGACCATAATATGTTCTCAGTGCATATTAAGATTGTTGTGACATCAAGTCTATTGGAAAGAGAGAGAAGAAAAGTCATGTTAAATAACATAGTGCTTTTGCCTGTTGTATACACTGTAATCTGTGTGTCCTAAGCATATGTAAGACGAGAAAGGTATGGTTAGATATCAGAGCCAAGCCAGGAAGTGTCACAACATCTTGTGGACACTCAGGAACTGGACAGCCCATCACATCTTGTGG